>DWLO01000066.1:0-29280 GCA_018245335.1 Dalla quadristriga
TTTTAAATTGCATACTTTCCTTAAACCCCACCCCATACCTGATGACCAAAATAATTAGGTTTGTGCTTCCTAATTTACTCATAAACTGATTTCGAGTTAAAAATATAACGGATGGTAATTGTGAAAGGTGGTAGAACCTGTTTATTGTTACTGTTACTGCTACTGACGCGGCGTCACCGCCCCACCCTATTTTTGCCGTGAAGCAATTACTGTTCAAGCAATTTATGTTTTGGGTGGACTATCCAACATAAAATAGGGTTAATAATTTTTTATATAAACTGGGCCTACTCATACGAACAAACCTATTACTAAGAAGTAGTTACTAAACAACTAATAGTTTTCAATAACTCATACTATCTAACATGTCTAACTATATTACACTGGTATGCCTACAATTCTATTCGAGGTTGTGAGCAGTGGTGGCCACTTAAGACTACTTCATACCCGTTTGCTACTGGTTTAGGTACTTATAATAAAGCCATAGATTAGTAAATAGTATTACGTAAGAATAAAGCTTTGAGGGACGACACAATAATGCTTCGCCCCACGATGGCTGTTTATTATTATCATTATGTAATATCACAGATAAGATAATAGTTACACTAATATAGACTACCGGTTTAATTCCCTACAAAATCAGCGCGACACCTAGCTGAACCGCTGGCATGCGGCACCGGTTTTTGTGCCGCGAAGGCGTATTTATTGTGTAGTCTCTTACAGATCTTCAGCATCTACTTTATAAGTAGTCTTTATGGCTCGGAGCATAAAACGACATGACATTTTATTCACGACTAGGCAGAGCTCGCGACTTTGCTCGCGTAATATCTCGAAATAAAAAAAAAAACCTGAAAAGGGGATAACTAAATCCGTTTGAGATATTGAAATAAAACAAAGTATATACGGTAAGTTAGTCTTTTAAAATGAAAATTTCATCAAATATAGTTCAGCGGTTTCATAGCCTATTCGCGACAAATGGGACCCCAGAGGTACGGACGCTAATGGCTATAATTAAAAAACCATTTGAGATATTAAGATAAAACATAGCCTATGCCATAATATTAAGTCAGAGTGCCCTCTACAATCCCTCAAAATTTCACCAAAATCCGTTCAGCGGTTTAGGGGCCTATTCGCGACAAAAAAACGCAGACAGACTGACAGCAATTCTAACAACAGTTTATTATAAATAGCATAATCCATTTAATTTACCTTAATTTCAATATCACAGATAGACACTCTAATTTTATTTATTGATAAGAAGTGAATTATGTGAGTAATAAAGTATAGTCCTTTTCCGAAGCCGTTCATAATATCATAGTCCCTATGGTGTAGTTTACCTCAGACCCTGTATAAGGTTCGCCGGGACGGTACTACTGCCACTCCCATTTCCACAGATGTAGTTGTCTTGTCTTACGAGTAAAGGCGAAATTCTACCTATCAAACTTTGATGATACTTTATTTGACCACTTACATATGCATATATTAACACTGATTCTGTATCAACTTAGCCTCACAGGCGGACGCCACGACACCCACATCTCAAGGACCGATTTGGAAAGGACCGTAACCTCGGCGCTTATTGACTGTGGCTGTGGCTCACCAAAAGCTTTTTGGTTTATTAAAAGTTAATTTTTTGCAGAGATTTATAATTTATAGTTTTGCCCGCTCTGCTTCTCGCATTTTTATAGGATATCAACTATCAACAATTGCTCTAGATGGCAAAGATGGCGTAAACAGGACTGTCCTGAGTTATCAGCAGTGCCACTAGCGAAACTCCTACAAGGCTATGAATGTAAAATAATTTTAATTTTCGTATAGAGACCTGAAATATTTCAGGGGTAACTGATAAGACATCATGACATGTTGCGTCATCATCAGACATGTAGTGTAACACATTGTATTATAAAAGATCAATTTTAAACCGCACATTAGGTACCTCGAATAATGAGAGAGAGATCTTAGCCTGGGATTCTAGCCCAAACTTCCGAAACCCACTTCATATTTAAAATTCATACCACTCTGCCAACATACCATAGCGGGTTCGATTCGAGTGGAAAGTAGAAGGTACTTACAAAATTATTGCATAATTAAAATAAACGTGGTACCATGTACTAAGTATAAAGCCAATACGTACAAGATTATAAAGAGATAGTAGGTACCTATACTTTCTATAATTTTTTGTTTAAATTATTTTTGGTCTAGTCATCTATTGCGATGTTGTATAGACTAATAAAAATGGCCACTATTCGTTGTAATATAAGTAGTCCATAAAATACACAATAATAAAACGTATTATACTTAATTCAATCTATTAAATTTTAACAATTTTATTGTTACAATACAGCTGTCAAATAGCCAATTATCATAGTCAAGGTTACCCAGAATCAATCATAGCGCTAATTTCACATTCGCCTTCTCAAATAAAAGTCATTCATATTTCATTCATTCAACCATATTCCTGTTTTTACAAAATGCCTATAAAGTTGGCAACAACATCAGTTGATTTCACTTTATCGTAAAATTGCACTTTTTATTCTAAACTGTTTCACCAAGTTGACTGAATAACATAAGAGATCATTTTGTACACAAAAAAAATAAAAAGCAGCAGATAAACGTAAAGTTGATAGATAAATAATTAAAAAAACTAAAATTTGAATCTGCCGCTATAAATCGGCTGGCTGCAGAGTTTATCGAAGTTTAAATTTACCGCGATCGGAAGACTTGTTTTAGAAAGAGATGGCGTGCTGAAGTCATAGAATCAAAACATTTTTATCGATATTTATTATTATTCATTGAAAACATTACAGATAAATCAACTAGATTATCGCGTCTTGAAAAAGTGAAGTTGTATAGAGTGTGTAAATTTTCCCCAAAAGTGCATGAATTAAAATGTGGTAGACGACATAATATTATTATATTGTATAAGCTGCGTAAGAATTTGTGACAAAGTATTTTTGAGGTGATGTATAAATTTCATGCATTTATTCGTAAAACTCATTAATTTTGGGAAAAATAAAAGTGCATAATTCTACTGGCATTTACAATTTTAAAAGTTTAGCGGTAAATTTCCAATTATATTTTATTTTATTTCTTGGCATAAAAGTGATGAGTAAAATGTGTGATACGTTATCTTGCTAGATTATTATAATTTTGTTGAGATATTTCATTCGAGAAAGGCAATTGATCACCATCCGTTTATTCAAATTTTTTTTATTTTCCTTATCCAAGTTAAACCTTACTTTGAAGACAAAAGCATTGATAATCTAGTTACGATAGTAATATATACATCGATTATTGGAAATAGGCTAAATTAAACGAATAATAATTTTGCCCATTAATTATTGTAATTTAGCAATTTGATCTCTTGTACCTAAATATAAAGTAGAATATAATTTATTTAAGGGACAATATATACATAAGTATATCAAACAAATATTCTTTAAAATAGCTTGTAAAAGTCAGTAAGTAACTATGTTACTTTCTTTTCTTGGATAATTGCATTAATTATTTCCTATGTAGGTAAAACTGCATACCTGATGCATAATGTCCAAGTAGTTGTCTCCATTCGAGGATCTTTCTTCCCCATCGGTTATCAGTCCTTCGAACTACGTGGCTTGCCCATTGCCACCACCAGAAAATATTGTGAATCCAAGGAATTGGGAAACAGTTTCATTACAAGAGTGTCATTTAAAGTAGGTAATAAAAGCACACGTATAAAGGAATGCAAATTTCGAAAGAGCATACTATTTTTAGGCTATTTCTATTTTATTAATGTTCATTACGATTGTTCAACAAAATTGCGATATAAAATTCTTCCTTTTGACACATTGAACTAGAAAAGGTTTAGCATTCATGGAATCCATCGTTTGTTTGCTTGGTATGTTGGCCAGCCTGACGCCATTTTACGCGCACATGCGCAGAACGACAGGTGGTCGGCGGCTCGACCCAGCTATCCCGACCGAACATCGACTTCTCGTGCTCATCATCAGCCGCTTTCGTGTTCAAGCAAGAACGATGTGCAGTGCTTTGTGTTGAAGTGGTCGTGGTGACATGGCGTCCGCGTTTTAAATGCTGTTTAAAGTGATAATACTGTTGAAATTTGTTTATTTACAATGAGTGTGAATTATGATCGTGTTTGTAGACTGTGCTTGTCATCTCGAGGCGAATTACTGCCGATATTTCCTACCACCAGTTCGGATGACTCGGAACCTCTTGTTCTGGTATCAAAAATCAGGGACTGTGTGTCCGTACAGGTACGTAATGCATTTAAAAGGCGAGAGAATGGAGTTTGAGTGAAAGTAGACCCTCGGGTGTACGTGAGAACTCGTCATCCGCCCCAGTTCGTGTAATGACAGGCAGCGCTGTTAGGTGGAGATGTCGTAAGATCGTCCACCATTTTGTAACGTTCCACAGCTATCGGTCGACTCGTGGCCGCGTCGCGTCGCATTCCGTGCAGCCGGCGAGGAATGGCGCGCATGATGAGGGTCGGGTTTGGCATTATTCCCGGGGGTCTGGCCGGGAGGGGGCCTGCGGATCGCTAGATAGTCTCGGCGTTAGCCATCGGGCGTATTGATTTATCGGACGAGACCAGGACGGTGCAGCTCGTCCCTCTGACGGGTGAGCGTCTGTGTCGGCGTGAGGCGCGTCTGTGTGCGTGCCTATATTGAGCGGTAACCCTCGAGGGGCTCGCTGGTGCCACTCGACTCGCTTCTACTTATTCGGTCGAGGAGTAGCCGTTCGCCGCCGCTCGCATATACCTACGCCTACCTACTTAGTTTCTCCTCGCGTCGCATGTATACATGGCGAGGTGCGGTTTCGCCTCGGTCGTTCTGATGAAATGCGCGCGTCTTTCGGCCTTCGTGTATATGATTGTGTATGATTATTTTTTCAGATAAGCGAAAATGACGACCTGCCTACGAATGTCTGCAGGAAATGTATGGACAATGTCAATAACTGGCACATATTCAAGGCAGTGTGTGAAAGGACACAAAACAAGCTACAGTCTCTGAGTAATAAAGATGGCAGCCTACTAGAAGAGGTGACTTGATATTTCTGGATGGTTATTTGAGTTTGGAACCTGTCATTTGACCTGGTTGTTTTATATGTGTTCTCTGTTATTTTCAGATCAAAGTGAAAAATGAGCCTTTTTCTGATGAGGCATATGATGATGGAGTGGTTATTGATGGGTCATATCCTGATAGTGAGGTGAGTCACCATCAATGTGCAGATAAGCCAAGTAGTCTGATAATGGAATTTGTTGACTGTGACCACTAATAGCAGTACAAGTTGCTTTTACATACTAAGCCAGTGTGCCTTTTGATGTCAAGGACAATGAACAGTGGCTGCCAAGTCATCATTTGATTGGGCAGTTCTAGTAAATTGTGGTCATGAGACCTTTGATAATACTTAATTATTCAATGAATTGATAGTTCATGGTTTTAGAATTTAATTTATAATTGTTATTTTTAAAAAGTATTCTTGGTACCTACACTTGTCAATGGAATTTTTAAGACATTTTTTGATTATTATATTTAATATTTCAGAATGGGGGCACATCCAACAAATTGCAGCCTGAGGGCCCTCCAATCTTGGCATCGCTGGGACTCACACCGAGGAGTGATAAGGTAAAAGATTAACACCCAATATGTCTTATCTTTCAATACAAATGCTTGGTATATTGTTAAGAGCTAATTGTACTGAAATGATATTTATTATGACACTACTAAAAATTTAACGTAATTTGTATATCATAAATTAAATAATAGTATACTTATCATATTTTTAGTTTCATAATCATATGACAAGTTGTTGTGAAGAATGAGTGCGAGAATAGTTCAGTTGAATTAATTTTATCCACAGACGTATGTGGACCCTCGCATGGACTGGCATCGGGTAAATGCTATACTGAACATGGTTCAAGATGATGAAGTCATTGACGCACTGCAATCCACGGAAGAATGTGATGTTGTGCACCAATCAGACCATGATTCTGAGTCTGATGCAGAATTAAACAATGAAATAACAGATGAATTTGCTGATTGCAAAAATGGCTTCTTGCTAAAGAACAGGCAATTTTTATCAAAATACCCAAAGTTATCATCATCCGTCAATTACACGAAAGTAAAGCAGGCCAAGAAGTTAAGAAAACGTAACTCAAATACATTTAAGCACTATACGCAGCCAAGAAATGCCTGGCAGGTGTTTTTTACAGACGATTTGCTGGAGCTTATTGTCAATTCTACTAACGAAAAGATCAGTACTGCCTCTAGAGAATCTTCAAATACAACTAGTGCAAGTGAAATTAAAACATTTATTGGCATATTATATTTACATGGGATAATGAGGCCTACTCATCAGAAATTCAGTGATCTATGGCATGGTGACTTTGGGATGACATGTGTACAAAAAGCCATGAAACTTGACCGATTTCAGTTTCTGCTTCAGCATTTGAGTTTTGATAGTGAGAGTGATGATAGCATAATACAGTATGATGTGATGAAGCGGTTTCGTAAAGTGTTTGAAATATTCACATTGAATTGTAGGACATCATTTGAAGTTAAGAACATAGTAGTAATTGACGAGATTCTTGTACCGGTTCACGGGCCATGTCCATTTCGTTACAATATTGAGAGAAAACCTTTAAAGAGTGGCTTGAAAGTAGTCTTGGCGGTAGATCCCACTAACTTCTTTGTTACCAACTTGGATGTTATCACAGACCCATACTTTGGAGCTGATGACATTGTTAAAAAGTTAGTTCAACACATGGCAGGAACGGGTAAATCAGTAGTTGTGGACAGTTGGTTTACTTCTCTTTCGTTAATGGAAACGCTGAAAAATGAGTACCAGCTATTCAGTATAGCAGCTCTTAATCCAAAGAATAGTATAATCCCGCCCTTGTTCCTCTCCAAATACAGAGTTAACCAACCATTTATGAGTGGATTCTTAGACAATGACGTCTCATTAGCATCCCATGTCAATCCAAAGTCACAGTGCGTGAATATTTTGACTAATGAACCAAGGTTCTACAAACGAGGACATTCAAATCACACCACTGTGGTGTCTGTTTATAAGAAGAATCAGTCTGCAGTGGAAGTGTTGGATGTGCTGATGCATTATTATACAAGCATGCAGTATACAAATGATTGGACACTCTCATTGTTCTTCACCTTGTTGAACATAGCATCGGTAAATGCTCAAGTTTTATGGAGTTCGTTTAACTCTGAGAGAATAATCCAGCGTCGTGGCTTCATTAAAGAATTGGCTTCCAGTCTTCTGGACAAGGACGATGTCACTTCTCGTCTGTCAGATATCATGATAAAAAAAAGAAAGGAATCCATTGGGCCATCTCACAATACATTTTACAAGAACAGAAAGAAATGTAGAATCTGCATAAAAACAACAAAACGTGACAGAAGAACTAAACAGTTCTGTCTTAAATGTGATTCACCTATTTGTAAAGAGCATACCATTACCATTTGTTCCTTATGTGTTTCATAAGATTGTTGAGTACTTATTGATATGACTTGATAATGTTTTATCAGTGTAAAATAAAAGACAGTATGGGAATGGTAGCATCTTTTTTTGGTAGCAAAATCTGATGGAGATATTTATGTTTACAATGTTTTGTTTTTATAATTTATTATTTTGTTCTGTGTTGTTTTATTATTTTTTACATTTATAATGTTAACTTTTTGAGGTTTATTTAATGTTAGTTAAAATACAGTCAACATAACTGAAGTTTATAAAACATAAGGTTTGATTGGATGTATTTGCTTAAAATTATTATTGTTATGAATGTACTATTAATTTGGATGAATGTTTATGATGATGATACATGAGTGTGATAACTGATGTTATCATCATCACACAATGATTTGTGTCTTGAATATGTAATGTATTGAAACTAGTAGTATGATACAAATTTGAAACTTGTTTTTTGATTCTTGAATTGGTCCTGGGTAAATTCTTCGATAGATTTCAGGATTTGTTGTTAGCTGTGTTTGTTAGTTCTGAAACAATATGCATAGTTGTCTAGATTTGTCACGTATAACGTTCGCACTGTTGCATATTTTGTCTCGCAACTTGTTCAGAATTTGGTTTTTAGAGTTTTAGATTTAGTTGGGTGAACATGCTGCAAGATTTCAATAAAATTATTTTGATTCCAAATTACAAATGTTTTGTACACATGCGTATACGCGTAAGTGTAACAGTGCAAACAGATGAACTGGCTCGATACATTGACAGAAAACAAATGTTTTGTTAATGTTTCGTCAATACAAATTCAGAATTTGTTAACACTACAATTGAAGAGCTGTCAGAATGGTTAAATTTTCCTTAAAACTCGTTTAATATTAATAACTTTTTTTTTTGCTTTTTGATTGCTTTTAAGTTGTTTTTATTAACAAAGGCAGACCACTATTTTTTTCATCTTTTTCATTACATTCACCCTGATTTAATTGTTCAGAGGCCTTGAAGCTATATAATAATATATATTATATTCATGTATAACTTATAATATAATAAATTATATTATGTCCTTATATAAATGATACACAAAACCTAATAATTATAACACACACTTTATACACACCAAATTTATAATATTATGCATTATCAACCTGGAGCTATTTAATAAAAAAAATCTTAGTTAGACAATATTTAAAATATATTGGTAATAGAATTATAATATTAGGTTCAAGTTCTTGTTCAAGGCAAATATTATTATAACATAACTTATCTTATCGCAGCTGTATGCGAACATAGCAATGTATATTTTAAGTAGCCAATAGCTCCAGCTTTTAAAAACGTAGTCCTTATGTAGTCTGGCAAAATTAAAAAGCTGTTTATTTACGACTATATTTAATCAAAGTTCTCTACAGCCAGAATGAGAAGGGTTAACTTAAGGATAAATTTATCTAACGATCTATTTAATACTGACATTGCATTGTCATGATATTTTTACACATTTGTATAAAACTAGTGAGTTTTCAATAATAAACAGATTACTATAAAGTTCTATCATTTTTGAGTATTATTTTTGATATGCAAAAATTTCCCTAAACATTCATTATGGAGACAGATGTCTTGCATGTATTTTGAAAATATGAAAGATGAGAGAATAATCATAATGAAAAATTGAGGATAGGCAAAGTATCAATTAAAAAAAAAACATAATTCAAGTGATTACATCGTACAAAGTCGAAGGCAGAAACTCTTAATATGTAATGTTAATGGTTACAGGGGGCTGACAGCGACAAGGATGACGAAGATGAGGAAGACGACGAAGAAATGAACGGACAACGAACATTCCCACCAATCGTGACTGTCCCCAACATGCCGGAAGTCTCCATCACCGTCATGCGCCCCACCGGAGAGACATTACACGCCCGTCAGGGTATTCAACAACTCGCCTCCAAGGACTGTCTCGTTTGCGGCCGATCTTACCGATACTCCCATAATGCGAGACGCCACGAACTCACCTCACATAAGTTCGATAGGTACACCAATAAAACAACACACAGCAAGAAAACCCCATCGCATCTACAACCGAAACTTAGGCCTAACCCTTTCAACCCCAAAGCGCGGCTTATGCCCAACCCGATTAGCCACAAGTTGCAACTGCTTCCAAAGGTCATTCCAACAAAAACGATGCACCATCAAAGAACTATTGCCCCACCAAAACCTATCCCAATTAAAACTATAAAACCTCAACACAATAATTTGCCATATCCATTGCGCATCAAAGCATTAAAAGATTTACAAATTAAGAAGAAGGAACCTCAAATATTGAAGACGCTTTTGACATCCAAGCCTGAAGTTTTAATATCGGAACCAGAGATAATTAACTCAGGTCCAGAAAGCCCCGAAACTCTGATATCAGAACCGGAAATAGCATCGTTTCAAGTGGAGGCTATTCTGTCCGAACCGGACACTTATGTAAATCAGCATGACGATGATGAAGTTGATGTGGAACCAAATCTATTTAAATCAACTAACCATGGTCAGAACTATGATACCGTTGATATGGAGAGTGACAATGAAATGGAAATTGCGCGTCAGCACGAAAACGATGGCGACGACGGAACGGAAAATGAAAGAGCTCAAAATGGTGAACAAAACGAAACAACAAATCACAGTGATAACGAGAAGGAAAGTCACGAAGATGGCGAAATGAAAGATACGGCTGAGAATAACGGTATAAACAAAGACGACGAGTTAACCAAAGACGAAGAGGAGAGAGAAAATGAAGACCAGAACCAAGATGAAAATTATGAGGATGACGATGACGATCTTCCTCCAGTGAGCTTGGCTCCCGTTGTGGAGATAAATGAGGACATGCAAAATAATTCTTATAACAGCGAATTGAATGAAGAAGAAGAAGATTTTGAATCTGCAGATGCGAACGACACAGTAGATGGCGAAGACCCAGAGCACGTCGCCAAAGATCTAGATCCAAATAAGCTTTACGTCACAAAAATCCAACGAGACTTTATAGTGAAGTATCGTGATATCATTGAGCAGATCAATACCAAAAGATGTCTTTGCTGTAAAAGGGAACATCCGCGCAGAAAAGCAGTCATTCAACATTTACAAAAGAACGGCCACAAGGTGCCTAAGCATACTTGTTACAATTGCGTTATAACATTTGGTCACATTGGAGCCCTACTCAGTCACATGAGGTCCAACACCTGCACTGATTTATGGAAAATAATTTACAATGAAAAAGGAATTACAGATGATCTCGTTTTGGAAGACGAACCGAAAGATCCTAAAGTTCAGTACAAAGATATATTTAACGCTAGATCGTACTCGTGCAAACTCTGTCCAGCCAAATTCCAGTTAAAACAATTTATAATGAAACACGTTTTGGATGTGCATGAAGATAATCAGTCCAAGGTGCATTTGGCTTGCGTTCACTGTGGATCGCGGTTCAAAGACACAAGATTGTGGAAGAAACACATTAGAAACGGTGAGTGCACTGTATACATTTCGTGTGACCTTTGCTCAGAGAAATTCGTCAATATGCAAGATTTCAATGACCATGCCTTAGCTGTTCACGCCGGCAATTTCGATCTGTCCGATAGCCAGAGCAAATGTGTCGACGGTCGACCGACTGACTGCCCGATATGCGGCAAGAAGAATAGCAGCTATCCGAATTTGGTCAAACATTTGAAGATTATTCACAACGAGGAAACTCCTCATTACTGCCAGCATTGCGATGCTAAATTCGAACAAGCTGCCGATCTTAATAAGCACATTTACATGCAACACTCTGATAGATCATTGGGCGTCCAGATTTCCACCGAACCCGACATGTCCCTGGTCAAAGAGGAGGCGGAAGAGTATCATTACTCGTGCACGGAATGTAACGCCATTTTCGAAACTGTGGATGCGTGGACTGACCATCAAGTGGCTGAGCATAATCAAGTCGCTCATCATTGTGACCAATGCGAGAAGAAATTCTTGCGGCCTTCCGAGCTGGCGGAACATAAAAACACGCATTTACGGGTCAAATTCTATCCTTGTAACATTTGTTCGAATTCATACAGCACTCCCCAGAAGTTGTCTGAACATGTTCAACAGGTCCACCCGGGAGCTGGAGGATACAACTCCTTGGACGCAGAATTCTTCTGCGACATATGTATCAGATCGTTTAAAAGCCGCCAAGCATATTCCAATCACATGCGTATTCATTCCAAAGTACCCACTACTAACAGGAAGCCCGGGGAACCTAATCCAAAAGGGTTCTCTCCACAGATTATTGGAAAACCGATTAGACACTTTTCTATGGTTCAGCCAAGCTTTTTGTCATTTAAGCCAAATTGTAACGTTCCTAATGCACCTTACTCTTGTGATATTTGTGGGAAAGGTTTTATGCATAAGAAAAATATATGGAAACATAAGAAAGTTCTACACGCCGATCTGATCAACGAAAGAAACGATAGCGAGGAGAATACTATGGCGGCGTCCACTGAGGAGGACGACTACAACATAGATGAAAACGGCGCTGTTCTGTCGACGCCGCAATTCAATAGTTTCAACTTTACAAACATCGCGAACAATGCTCAGCAGCAACAGGCGCCGCAGCAGCAACAACAACAGCTGCCGACGACACAAGATACTATGCCGTACTCGTGTGAATTGTGCTTCAAACGGTTCCCCCTTAGAACAAGTCTGTGGAAGCACAAACGCGCCAAGCATGGAATAATCAACGCTAGTTCCACAGGGCCGTCTGAATCACAAGCCACGCCGGGCGAATCGTCAGGTCGATCGAGCTGTACTATATGCAAAATAAGTTTCTCCGACAAGAAGTCCTATTACCGTCACAGAAAGAACGTCCACAAATCCACCGTACAGATGTGCAAGATCTGTGGTAAACCGCTCAGTTCCACAGTGGAGCTCTATGAGCATTTGAGAGCTGCTCACGCACAAGAACTTCTGGGTTACAATGCCAGCCAAGCTCCTTTAGGTCCTAGCAAAGCGCAAGATGTGGTACACGACATGGAAGCCGATTACGAACAGGACCACGACTCCATGGACCCTAATGCGGAATATCAAGCACGATACCCATGCGATACCTGCGGGAAACAGTTTGTTGGACTGCTCGCGTTGCAAAATCATCAATGTATCAATCAGATGCAATCCCAGCCGCAGACCTTTGACTGCGAGATATGTCACAAGAGCTACACATCTATCGCTGCTCTTAAGAGCCACCGCGGATGGCATTTACGCTCGCCCGACGGCAAAGCTGCGGCCAATAACTCTGGTCTCTGGATGCCGCAGCACAAAGTTACAAGCAAAGTGAGTAAGCACGAAGTGGTCGACGCCTCGCAACTGGCCAAGGTTACGCATACGACACCCGTGAGCAGCATAGTCGCGAAGCGGAGATTGCCACCAGAAGTGGAGGTGACCGTTGTGAACCCGAACAAGAAGATGCGCTCAGACGATTCTCTAGAAATAGATCAGCAAAACAATTCATCGTCGGGGGTCGACGATAGGTACTGTAACATATGCGACAAGGAATTCACGAAGCGGGCGGCGTACCAGCGCCACATGGACGAGGTACACCAACCGAACTCTGTGTTCTGTCCGGTTTGCGACAAGAGCTTCACGCGGAAGTCGACGTTGATCGTTCACATGAAGAAGCACTACGAGGGGGGCGAGGGCAGCTCCACGGGGACCGGTCAGATGGACGACGACGCGCACATGTGCGACGTGTGCGACTCGCAGTTCGAGTCGGCTGCAGAGTTGAATGACCACCGC
The DNA here is from genome assembly GCA_018245335.1 of Dalla quadristriga. Classification (NCBI taxonomy): domain Eukaryota; kingdom Metazoa; phylum Arthropoda; class Insecta; order Lepidoptera; family Hesperiidae; genus Dalla; species Dalla quadristriga. The sequence continues at coordinate 13,261 of DWLO01000066.1, forward strand.
ACCTTGCAGCACGGAGACGGGGACGGGGAGGGGGAGGAGACGGGCGAGTCGGAGGACGAGGGCCTGGCGGTGCAGCAGCCTCCGGGCGAGTTCACGTGCAGCCAGTGCGGCGACGGCGTGGCGACACCGCGCGACCTGATCGCCCACCGTCAGATGCACGCCACACCCACAGTGTTCTTCTGCAACATTTGCAAGGTGTACTTTGCCCGAGCGCTCGATCTGTCCTCGCACACCCGGGCGAGACACTCGGACGCCGATAAGGTCTGCTTCCCTTGTGCCATGTGCGACCGGTCCTACTTGAACAAGAAGAGTTTGCAGCGTCATATCGAATTGGCCCACTGATCGAAGCTCCTATGTCCCAGTTTATCCGACAACCACTGCGTCGGGCGAATTGGGGAAGGAAGGCACTCGACTGTTCCTTGTCTTACGGTTCAATGAATTCGGCGGCCTTGAGTAATTTCGTAATTGTAAATACCTTAACAAATTGTCACTTGTAATGAACCCATGCACGCAACTGTCTTCAGATTGCCCTAACATTCACATTGGTGTTAGGTTTGGCTCGGTTGTACTTTTATTCAGTAATTTTATGTTAATTAATTTTTTTATTTCAGTTTTAGCTTTTTTAATTGTAAGTTCGCTCATTTCTTGTGTTATTTATTATTATGCTGTCCATTTCGCTTACGAAAGCTGTTACAAGGTCAATTACTGTAATGGTATTTTTTAGTTGGCATTGGATAATGACATCAAAACTCGTAGATATTTTTATCATCATTTTCAAAATATGATAAGAAATGTCTACATTTATATTTTAAAAAACGGAATCATGGGCCAAATTTTTTATATTAGTCAATATTGGTTAAAACAAACTTAAATTGTATGTGTAACTATGACTTGTATGCGTTTTTAAAGTTATCTGTAATTTTTTTGAGGTCTATGTGATCTGTAATGAGTTATTTTTAGTTCTAAGCAGTGTTTAGTTCCAACTTTACTATAGTATGTAAATATTTTCGTATATGACTACTATTAAGGAATTTAATGATTTGAATTGAAAACGGAAGGTTTGTTTAAGTTTCATTAAAATGTACTGATTATTTTATAGTAATTGCAAATGTATATTTTATACAAACTAAATTAACCACTAATGGCATATCTCCTCATCTATGGTGATAATGATGTATTGCATGTCATTATTATTTTTATATCACTCGAATTCACGTTGAATTATAATTTATGTGTCAGTAATCAGCTGTAATAGTGCCAAAATTTCTAACGTAATAAAATTACTGAACGCCTCAAATCAAATTCATTTTAAGCTATTTACCGCAAAACCAAGATTTTATGATTAATGATGATGACCTTGGAAAATGGAAATGATAAAGTCTATTTAATCTAAGCGAGCATTAAATGCAAATCATTTAACATTTAAAGTTTATTGCATATTACAAAGCTTTCCAAAATTGTTATTGTGCATTATGTGCATTAGATCAAATATTGTATTTTTTGTATAACGCCATAACCATCTAAAATGTATAAATGAATAATGTGAGAAGTTAAGTATTTTGTACGATAATTCCATAAATTGAAAGAGTACTTGTAAAATAATTGAAACTCAGCTTCCGATATGTAAATTAATGCGGTTTTGCGTATAACACGTTAAATGTGTTATATTATATTGTAAATAATCTCAAATCCTGCGCATAGTATTTTTGCAAGTGACGCATTCCCGCCATATTTCATCTGTATTTTATAAGTTCTGTCACCATTAAGAGGCCTTTCACCGTTTTCACTTCTCTCGGTTTCACTTTTGAAAAATGTGGTTCATTATTTATCATTGTTGACAATATAGTTACGGACATTTTAGACATAACTGTTTTAATTTTCCTACTTAGATTTTGACAGAAAAAGGGCGAAAACAATTCGTAATTTTCTCGCGTTTTTTTCTGCGAAACATGAGGTAGGTATGCATATGAATATTAAAATAGGTCTAAAATGTTAAATAAAATTTGATAAGTAAAATTTAATTAGTAATGAATAATTTTATAGTCGATAATAATGAATCATAATTTTCAAAAGCATACCCATACTTTTACAATCGTTGGAAATTTTATCGTTATTATATGATCGTGCTAGCGAGAGTGATGCTAAACTTGACAGTCCCCTTAATGAGTCATTTGTGGTCACTAAAATGTATGCAATGTTTGTACTTTGGATAACAAAACTATCGTAAAGTTTAATTGTAAATATTAAATTATTTACCTGACAGATAAGTTACAAGCTGACCAACGAAACATTGTCCATTAATCATAGTTGAAGCAAACTTTATCGAGAAAGACCAATAGGGATGCTGACATTTATTTCTTTATATGAGATCGCTGAACAAGTATTAAAAACCTATTATTTCTATGAAATTAATATTTAAAATCACTTTGGAATCAATAATTATAGTAACAGTTGATCATTCTGCTAAATGACGTCACAGTTTAGTATAGCCCGTTGAGCGAAAGCATGGAACAAACGCTTTCGGCTAAATATAACCATATTACACATAGTTCAAATTAGCTTTTACCGAAATTGACTTACGACGGTTTTCATTATTGCAAGCTGAAATTAACCTTAATATTTGAAGTTTAGAGCTGGAATTTGTGTGGTATGTGTGCGATTGTTGTTTTCAATTTCGTGTTGGAATGGTGTTAAAGCGCATTTTATTATAATTTATCATGTTTTCTAACACAGAATCTAGCATGATTTGATATTGCCGGATTTGCCTTACTGAGGTCGTTAGACCTTAAATTTACTAAATACTCTGTATAAAAAGAGAACATCGACTTGCGCCTTAAAATAAATTGTTTTAGTTTGGTATAATACTAAGTTACTTTTGACATCACTATTTCATAGTCTAAAACGCTTTTGAATGAGAAATGAGTAAAAGTAGTTTTGATAAAAATATTTGCTAGTTCACATGGTTTAGGCGTGGCGGCACTCCGCTGCGCGTTCCTCTCTTGGTATTGAATAGGAACCTAACCAACCTAACCTAGCTTTAGTAGTACAAATCAAAAACCATTGTGACTAGGGAAAAAGTTTTTGTTCATAACAGGTATGCGTAAAAACTTAATGCACTCGAAACGTTTTTCTATGTAAGTAATAAATCTTATATTTTTAACAAAACTATTTTATGATTTTGTAAAAACATGACGGTCGCGTTTGCTAATTGGGAAGCGTCGTTGGTCAAGTTTGTATTATATTGTTGTCTCGAAGTAGTTTGAATACATTTTTTGTATAAATCGCAGCGAATTAGAAGATAAACCAAATTGTCCATAGATGGGGGTTCACTTTTGTCATCTTATGTGGTTTGAGAAATAAAGTGACTTAATAATATGCTGGTTTTTATTTATTGCCCGTTTTATTCTTATGATGTTTAGTTAGATAATCTAGTTCATTGTTGTCTGTTCCTGTTCACTGAACATTCAGTTCCTTGCTACTACTTCTGTTAAAACTTCGTAATAACTAACTTTTTTAATAGTATTAATTTAATTTAATTTATTTGTTTTGCCAACGGAATGTGCACACTTATTTAACATACTTAATTATAAATATCATTTTCTGTGCATTCCCAATTAGAGGCCACCACAGCTTGCACTAAACCAACAAAACAACAATTTAACCTCAACGTTTCGTATTGTAACTATTTCATTGAGTTTAGAACATATTATTACTCGAGAAAATATGAATACTACAGACAAACGGAACCAGAAGCAGAACAACTCTGACAGCTATGTTGTCACTCGCCGGTATTAATGGTCGTCTTCTACTTAAATTTTTAACTTTTACTACATGAAGTAGGTAGGTATGATGTGGTAACCCCAATATGGGATAGAGTGTGGAAGATGACGGCTGTGGCCATCGGAAACGCAGCATAACTCGGCACCAACAAAACTTTACCGTAGTAAAGTTTGTTTCTTTGAAGAAATATCGCAAATGTGGTAACTTTTGCGTATCGAGAAACAATACGTACTTATATACGTATGAAATCTACTAGCTCTTTACTATACTTTTCGCCAAAGGAGCTTTTTAGTTTTCATACATTATTTTGCTCGTTAAAATAATAAAATAATAAATAGTAGGTAACGTTTTCTTTGACATACCTCGCACTTGTTTATAGAGTTTTGAAAAGGTCAGATGAAGTCAGATCGAAAGAAAAACAACCCGCTAGAATTTAATAGGCATGAATTCTGTTCGGCAGTTTGGCAGACATTTAATTAAAACACAATGGTAGATTGCACAAAACATTTTAATATAAACTTAAAAAGTCGTACAACAATATGAAAAATTATTATTGACTAATTATATAGCGGACATGGAGTGCCGCTTTACTATATTATGCAAATATGTTTTATATTATCTTTAACACTTCCGTCGAATATCTTACAAAAGAAAGAAAAATAAAAAGTATCTTTATTAATAAAAAATCTCATTACGCTAAGTTGTTTTATTATTAAACTTACATTATAGATTTTATCTACAAAATACTGTAGCGCTCTGGCCAGTGTTTCAACCGAGTCGTTATTATTATTAGATACATTACGTAATTTTAATAAGAATAGGGTATTAATAAAGTACATATTAAAGGTAGGTATTGAAATCATACAACTAGACTTAATCTAAATCAAAATACAAAAATAGTAAAAAAATAGTTGCACATTTCCGCACGCAACTTGTCATTGTGTGCGCTCAGGGCGCGCACGGCACGACGCGTTTGCGACTCCGAGGCGTGCCGACGTCTAGCCATCGTCAAAGTCCCACTGGTGGGCACGGGAACCATTACCATTATGGCCCAGAGCGTGTTGGCAGAGTCAGCGTACCTTTGAGATCATTTTGATGAACGCTCGGGCACGCAGGTTTCCTTACCGCAAACAAATTATTATATAGCTCTCACGACTTTGGAAAGTGCATAAAATTTGGCGTAAGCCGCTTACAGTTCTACTATCACTCCTTAAGTTACGTCTTTAGGTTACTTTCAATGATACAAATTAACATCTGTGCTAAGTTATACCATTAACCACGAATTTCTCACCGTAGTGTTACATTAATCATGTCACGCAGACAACGCGTCGCACACGGGCCGAGTGCGGGACGCGCGTGCCGTGCCGTCCCGTCGCGTCCGTGACTGTCACGTCACGTCACGTGTCAATGACAAGCCGCTACCCGCATACCGCTACAGCCAAGCTACCTACCGCTACTACCGACGGCGTTTGAAACACTGTCCTAATGCCGAGTGAAATATAAAAAAGATAAATAACACGTAGTATCTTCATGAATTTGCATGCACCCGTTATTTTACGAATCGAGAAATATTTTTTTTCTATCATTTATCCATATTCATGTCTTTTATAACAATATTACAATAAGTATACCATACAGACTAAGGCCAGCCGCCGCGCGCGCCGGCCGGCAATGTACACAAGGACTAATATCTTCTTAAAAAAATACTGTTAGATTGAAACGTAGCTAAACCTATTATATATCATTATGTATATTATAATTAGGGTACAATCGTACGAACGAGGATTGATTACTCTATGTGAGATCTCCGACGCCCTCGGCCGGCCCCGCACCGTCCGACCGCGCCGACCGACCGCGCCGACCGGATATGCAAAAGTTTACATATTACATAGATAGCTATATATGAGTACAATAGATACAGTATGCTATACACTTAGAGAGTATGAATTATCAATTTCAATATTAAAAATACGTAATTTCTCTATTGGCCTTTCCGTATCCATATGAAAAATTAGACGATTCGCGTACGAATATATATTATGTATACATATTTAAATATCAGTATTTCTTAGAATGGAGGACGTATGTATACAGGCTCGCTCGAGAAGGTACGTCGTCGTAAGCGCACGAGGCCGGTGGGCCCTTCGCTCCCTTACCCTACGAATATTACATCGATATCGAACGAAGACATCAAAAACCCGACTCGGCTTTAAATATTACGAAAATAAATCGCCGGCGAGTCGCGCGGCCGATTATTGCTCCTATCGATAAATTTACACATCGACGTAACGAACGAGAATACAAAAAGTTATGGAAAATCGTACGGATATCACAAGCGGCGGGCGGCGCGGGACGCCCCCGCGGAAAATAAAAAAATAAATCGCGGCGCGCGTCTCTCTCGTATAAAAGTAAAGAGTCTATGAGCGGGTCGCGCGGGGCGGCTGGCGCGCGGGCGTCTCAGTTGGCGAGCAGGAGGTGCGCGTGTTGCGCCGGCGGGTAGGACGCGGGCGCGGGCGCGTCCCGGCGCGACACGAAGTACGCGGCGGGGTCCGCCGGCGACAGCGCGCGCGCCGCCAGCTGCTGCTGCACCGCGCGCTGCTTGATGTAGTTGCTGAACTCGGTGGGCGACATGCGGTTGGCGCGCTTGCTGCTCGTTTTGAGCTTGGTGCTGCCGAACTTGGTCTGCGCGAACGTGGCTGTGGTGAAGGTGAGCGGCTGCGCGCGGAACGGCGGCGCGGGGGAGAAGGCCGCGGGGGCGGGCGGCGACGGCGCCGCGGCCGGCTCCACCGGCCGGAAGCACTGCGCTTCGGGGTTGAATGCGCGGGTCACCTGTAATGGTAAACAGAATAATAAGATATTGACGTTTCATGCTCTTGTTGCCCACAAGCACGAGCCTGCTGTATTTCGCAGAGCAGCCAGCATGTACGCCCAAATATTAGTCAGTATCTAAGTAAACGCATAAGGTTAAGCCTGTAATGTTTACTTATAAGTAAGACACAAAAAAAAAAATACCACTACCAAGATTTTTTGGGAATATCGCTATATAATTTAACCCTTTAAGTACGAGTAGATACAAGTTCAAATCACACACAAAACATGCAGGAATTCACCATTGTAAGTACTTATAAATAAATTACCTAAATGAATATAAATTATACAGAATGTTAGCATGTGTTATAGCGACTGAAAATGGTACCCCCTCTCAACATAATGCCGCAGCGTTAGCCACGGCGCTGAATTTCAGTGAGCTCTCTTGCAGGGTCAGCGACGCATTGGCGACTCATTTGGTGTAGCTAGTGGCCATAGGCGACGGTGACCACTTACCATAAGGTCCACCTGCTTTTTAATGAGCTTTAATTTATACAGGACCAAGGAGGGTCTGCTCGTTTGAAGGACTGATAAGCGATGAAAATGGGGCAGGTTCTCGATGGAGACCACAGACAGAATTGCTCTTACCTCTCTGTCAGTCCTTTCATCTGCAGCTCGCTCATCGCTGCTGAAGAGCACCTTCACTGCTCCCTTCTCGCCGATGCGGTAGGAAACTTCGCCTGGAAGAGAATAAAAAGTTAGATGAGAAAAGGGCCTTCCTAAAACCAAAGCGTAGTAACGTATGTAATGAATTGTAATTTATTGTTACGTATTGTAATGTATTGTAACTTATAATTAAGTATTGTAATGTATTAGAATTTTTGTCTTTCTGTCTGCGTTTTTTGTGTCGCAAATAGGCTCAGAAACCGCTGATCGGATTTTGATGAAATTTTGAGGGATTGTAGAGGGTGCACTAATTTACCGCAGTAACTATGCTAGGGCTATGTCTTATCTCATTACAATCATGATCATCTATAACATTACTTCCGTTACAACCACTTCCGTAAGACGTCACACAAATGTTCCCCCTACCGCGTTGGTGAGTATTTGCTTCAAAAGTAGATATCAATCAAAGTTACCTGGATCAACCCAAACGGCGAGGTCCCTCGGGAGGTGTTCCAGTACATCTCGGACCGGCACCCCGGATTCCCGCGCCGCTCTCTCCAGCACGGGGTCGAGCGGACCCCCAGTCTTCAGGCAGCGGAACGCAGACCCCCGGCACGGCCGGTCGGGGTACCAGTGACCCCTGAATTTGTCTTTGAGAGCCTTCTCCAGTTCTTCCCCGAAGATATTCACGCGCCGCCGGGGGAGTTTGTTGTATAGGTAGGATATGACGAAGTTGAGGGCGACTTGCACTTCAATATGCATGGTTAATACTGTGGACAAGAGAGAAATACATCTAGTCAATGTGCTAAGAAAATCTCTTATCAAACTTATCTTATCCGTGTACGGAAATAGTATTGTACCTACTCATATCAAAACGAAATATCCTAAGATTGGTTGTATAGTAAGGTAGCTGTTCGGCTTTTCAGATAAAGATTATCAGATCATACGTCTTTATGATAGCTTTCGGTTCACGGTACAGAAATCACAGTACCAGCTCTGTACTGTATTTACCGGTTACGACAGGCTTACATTGGCTACGGACTTAAAGTAGAAAACTCGTAATAGACGTACTTAATGAACTTTTCTGAGTTATGTGAGTTATAAGCAATTGAATATCATCTGCTTTTGGTGAAGGATAACATCGTGACGAAACCGGAGGTGTGTAAAGGTCTGTCAATCCACACTTGGTCAGCGTGGTGGACTATGGCCTAACCATGAGAGAAGCCCGTGGTCTGTAGTGGGCCGGTGATGGACTATTGGGTTATGATGATGATCCAATCTGTGGCTATAGCGCTTTTGTTACAGAAGCAGGTATATTCTACAATCACGCTTGTACCAATGAAATAGTCACGCATACTGGATATGGCATTGAACGATTGTTTACAATGACATTCACAATAATACTGCGTCAGGCGGTTATAAAAATTGTTTCCGTAAACAATCACGTTACTATGACAAAGATGACCGTAATCGATTTAGTTGCGGTCGTAATCGTGACTAATTGATGCAGTGGAATCGATTCGATCAATTCTGAGATTTTTTACGGGGCACGAAGCTTTGCGCGCGGCTTCGCCTTGGGGGGGTCTGGGGTTCAAATCCCAGGAACCTATGAATCTTCCAAGTTATGTGAGCTTTAAGTAATTGAATAATTGCTTTTGCTGTAGGAAAACACCGTGAGGAACCTGAGAGTTCTCCATAATGTTCTCAAAGGCATGTGAAGTCTGTCAAACCCCACCAGCCAGCGTGATGGACTATGGCCTTACCCTTCTCAACTTGATAGGAGACCCGTGCTCAATACTGGGCCATTGGTGGGTTGTTGATGATGAGTGGACCTCTAAAGGCTGATGGACAATCACGTAATAAAGTAACCGAAGTGCGATCGAAATCGTGACGAATTGATGCAGTGGAATCGATCGATTCTGAGAATATGCGCCCGATCGAGTCGCTCGAAAATCTAATATTTAAAAGTTTCGTTTTCCATTGAAGATAATTCCTTGCACTGAATAATAAATTCACTAATGACAGCGGAACTGGGTTGTTGTATTTACGTATATAGGTTTTTGTTATTGTCTACAGTCCATTAGCTGCAGAGCACAGGTCTCTGCACTACGCTACTTCAGTGCGGCTTGGTGTAGTGCTTAGTGGCCCCGCCCGAGTTTGCTTGAAGGCTTCCGATAAATAGTTAGCTTGGAGTTTTAATAAGGTTTATAAGTAAACAAAATCTTAATTTACCAATAAGTCATCACTTAAAATTAATTAACGTTTATAAGTATGACAGATACCGATAAAATTTCAGCTAGAAAAATAGCTGGACCTCTTACCCAATAGTTGTATACACCGTGCAATTTGTTTGGTCCTTCGAGCCGGATGTAAACCAGCGATCTATGTAAACCAATAGTAGTCCCGTAGGTTATAATGAAAACAATGGCTTGATGTTCTCGGAATCACTTGGAAGCGTGAAAATAACCAACAATTGTTTGGCGAAGCCGGGTTTCGTTTATTTTTAGCCTCAGCTCTATAAAATTATCTACGAGACCATTTTCTCGGTAAGGAATATTCTTACGCGTTATTTTTATAAACAGGCTATAATTATTCTGAACTAAATAGGAGCATAATTATGTAAGCTTTGGGTGTTTCCTGGTTTTATTCTTGCTGGGTAGTGGGTAACGGGTGAAGTGCTTATAGCCTTGCGTGCCTGTCTGCATCTTTCATTCTTTCTTTCTTTCTTTCTAATTCGTCGCTGGAGCAGCGTGGTGGTACGCCAGATCAGTTGCCAGGAGACCCGTGACCAGCAGTAGACCGCTGGGTTAAGTATAGCACTTGTATCCAGCCAGCCAGTTAACGGGCATCCCAAGGGGCTCTCAGAACACCAATAACTTAGTTAACATCCGAAGGGTCAGTCCGGTCCCCAATAACTTAGTTAACACCAGACGGGTTAGTCAAGACACCAATTGATTAGTAGTGTTTGTAGGTCAGAAGAGCCGTGTCTGTTTAAAGCAGAGGTATTGTTTGCATAGGTATTGTTATGGCAGGTCATTGCTCCCACCATGTTACTCGTCACCTAGCAATAATTGTCGGCTAATAATGTTTACGCACTAAATTAACTCCGACCTTCCACGCTTTCCGGGAGTGGGTGGGGCGATGGAGAGCTACGAAAATTTAAAGCTGTCGAAATAAAATTTCGCTCATTCATTATTGGCTAATGAGAGAACTGGAATAACACAGGTTTACAATTGGGAAAATGAGTACTTGAAGGATTTGAAGGATGTCATTCTATTAAATTAAATTATTTCACTCTTAGGTAATATAAGTATAAGGCAGGTCGAACAAATAAGATCGGTAGAATTTTTCGTCATGTTTATCGCGTTTTTTTAAATTCCGCAGCTTAATAACATCCACCTTGCACCAATGCGTAGCGTAGCGTATTGCTATCGTTTGTATAAGTGAGTTTATTTTAATTGGGTTTTGTGCAATAAAAAGTATTTTAATGTATTGTACATGTCTAATCGCTTAATAGCCCACTGGCGGGACACTCGTGCTACATAGCGTGATCTGGTCACGGACGGTCACGTGCTTTACTCACGGACAGCCGGCGAGTTTTTTACTAGTCTATTCATGAATGTTTGCCAGGCTGGGCACATTCCAGACAGTGAAATGGTAAGCGATAAGCTATAAATAAACGATATATTTTTAATTTTTTATAAAATGTAGCTTAAGAACTAGCAACCGGGCCTGATGGTCACCGTCGCCGATGTACACTAGCAACACCGTGGAGTCGCCAATGCATCGCTGGCCCTGAAGGAAATCTCATTTAGCGCCTTTTTTGGAGAAGATAAACACGTTACACGATATCGCTCGCTGTAGACACACAGTGGACGTAGATTTATGACCTGTTTTCAATTTTAATGTGATATTGCAGCTTAGGTCTGTTTCTATAGTTATCTGAATTGTATATAAAATCTATATTTTTCTTTCTCTTTGCATTGCTAATATTGATAAAGCATTCAGTTTTCTAGCAATATAGGCTAACAAAACAAAAATGCAATTTAAATAATATACAAAATAGAATAGTTTATAAAAACATTGTTTGTAAAATATATACTTTATGTATATCGTTTATAAGCTAAGTGACTGTCATATTCACATCCAATTGCTATCAATTCTTTTACAAATACATATTGTACAAAGATTTGTCCAATTGGATGCGTATACGATGAAGTACTAGCTTTCTCCTTTAAAACATCTAGTTACTAGTTAGTTAGTTACTCGTTCTTGGTGAAAGAAGACTCTAAAGACAGTTGTCATATGAGCGGTGCACGTGGTTAATTTATGCCCTCTGTGCCTCCGTAGTGATCGTTACATTAAATTGACTATTTTATTGCTACACAATGCATCCGCTGCTTGTTAATTAATAGGCAACGATTACTAACTGGACGATTACTAATATTTACTAATATGACCAAATTACACTAAAAGTCAACTGCCAGTCCTATAACTAACTTTTGCATCACTACGAGTATAATAGACCCCCGCGTGGCGTAATAAATGGTACTTTCAGAGGGCTCAGGTACCTCGGAGTGGCGTCAACTACCGAAGGCCTATGTCCAGCAGTGGACTGAATTTGAATGGGGGCTGGATGGATACTCACTGTCACAAAATTTAACGGGTGCATCTCTACTTATCAAGATTTTACTTATTTAAAAAAGACCGAAAATATTTTTGTTGTTGTCTGCTTTCCGGAGAAATTTGGCCACGCGAGGTGAAATATTATGGCTACTTTTATATTGCTTTAGTTATTTACTTAATATTTGCACCTGCCAAGCATCCTCAACATCGCTTAGGGCTGACTGGTAATGCCATGAATGCCGAAAATGCCATGAGGCATTAAGTATAGGTATGCCCTTTATTATTAATGTTATACTCTTTTTAAAACCATATAAAAATATACAGCTTAACAAAAAACACTTACGACAGATGTACCAAAGGCGATCTTATCACTGAGTAGCGATTTCTTCCAGACAACCTTAAGAGTTGTCGAAAACAGTTATGAAAAAGTAGGGTGTACGAAAAATTACTGGATAGGAAGGACCGTAATTTTAGATCGAATGAATGCCCTTTGTATACGATAGGTTTAAATGTGTATGTCAGTCTGCAAAAATAAAAATTATAAAAAATAATCGTAATCTCAGTGTATTTTTATTATTTTATTGTATTCATTCTTTCTTTCTCTATCGTAGGATTTACCCTTTGTCCGGAATGAGTCCAATCTGCACTTGCCTCGAATCAACAATATCCCAAACAGGACCTTAAATTTATTTTACGCCCCACAGAAGGCTATATATAACCTTAGTTATACTGTATACAGGACAACTGGCATCCAAGTAGTACAACCGATTTCTTTGGATTATACTATCCCTCGACAAAGATTTAGATAACGTTACGAGAGGGTTTCTGACTGAAATAAATGAAAAGAATTAGGGTTGTCACTGACGCTTAAAGCCCTGGAGCTCTATTTTTGAATCGCTCGTTACAAATTGTATCGTCGCGTTATTATTATTATTATAGTCGACTTCTAAGTCGCACAACGAATGATAGATATTTTGATAAATTACTTATAATAAATAAATGACAGTAATGACAATATTTGACGTTTATTCTACGCCCAACGAGCGGTTGAGACTAATATCAAAGCATGTTACATATCAAGTTCAATTACGATAGGTACAAGGCAAAAATGTTTGAGGTACTCGTAACAACCCTAAGAAATCTTTTGAAGAGCTGTAAGGCTTGGAAGTTCCTGATAAGTTTGTTCGATAGCCGTGTTCCGTGCCGTAACGAGAAGCGTTGCTGCTCTCAGCAGTTTACCTACTTCCGACTTGCAGCTTGCTATCTGGCTTGTGAATCTGTTTTTAAAATCTTACAAAGTGAGTTACTCGCACTAATTATAATTGGGGATTTGTTCCTCGCAAATTAACTCTTCGAAATGCAAATAAAAGTAAAGTCTGTTATTTAAACTCAACTCTAGGTCGCTATATATTTAAAGAAACAACTATTTAGTTCTTATGTTCTACTTCAGTTGTAATGAACTATTTACTTTTTGTTTATACTCTGACACTATTCTGAATAATATTGTTTCTGTCGTTATTTCGAATCTGGTATATATTTATTTGTTGTATATATTTGTATATATTTATTTAGTTATTTCGAATCTTATATATATTTTTCTATATTTTAATTGCAGTATCTTACGATTGTTATGCAGGTAGAAAGAAATACAAATGTATAGGTATATTGAGGCTGAGTTAACACGTAGAATTTAATCATGTAGTTGAAAATGATAAAATACTTTGATATAAAATTTCTGACGTAAATGTTAATAATGGTTAGTTTGAAGACTCATTATACTAAAGAGAGCGTATCCTGGATCGTGCGTGATTAATCACGGTAATTTAATTACCCCGGCCTTCATACTTCAGCTCACATGTTTAGGCAAACTGCAGGGCCTTATGCATAATTTATAAGCAGATAGCATAGAGCGTTATTTGACTTTATATTGTTTATAAGTATAAAAGAAACCAGCGAGCGGAATCTTACTAAAATATTAGATTTTTTTATTTTTTTTTATTTACATATTATTTTGTATTTTAGGTATAATCACAGTGTAAAATTTATAGGCTAATTCTAATTCTAATTCTGTGAATGAACGATATTGTCCATCTGAATTTTTGCTTAGTTGTATACAAGTTGCGAAACACATTTAAAAGTTTGAACTTCGCACAAAATTTGAACTTGATATTAAATTCAAAGTTGGTCCAATGTCCCTGTAGCTTCCCTCACGACCTCTCTATGACGAGGGAGTGTTTATGATATAACGATGGGTTCGCTCACCTGGAAAATGTACTTGGAGGCTTTCCATTATAGCCCGTTTATTTGCAAAACTCATTATGTTCCCTTTATATGGAAATGGAGTTTTAGTTCCGTGGATGTTTAACAGGATATGTATGAATTTATATTCCTTTGGTTGAAATAAAACATTGAATGTTAGCGTGATTTAAAATTCTAATTTTGGTAATATTGTTTTGTTTGCAATGAGATAAAGTTTCGTCTGTGTTAGTTTGATTTAAATTATTAATTTTGGTAATATTGTTCACACATAGAGATAAAGTTTTGTTTAGACCAATCCTCGATGTTATTAACAACAAATGTTAAATTGCAATACAATGACCAATAAACCCGGAGACATATAATCTAATTTAAACTAATGTCCAGTTATTTGTTCATGACAGGTTTTAAAATGTTTTAATTTTATTTATATAATTTATTTATTTATTCTTAACTTATTTAATTGTTTAAATTCTTTCAAATGATAATTTAAAAACTTCTTAACTTGACCATTTATCCTGTGACTACGTGATGAAGATAAAAATGTTATCCACGCTGGTATTCCTTTAGGCAATCCGATTCAGGCAAACATTCTTGTCGCGTACGTGTAAATGAATGAACTTAATTTTGTAAATCTCCTTCACTATGTGTATTTTATACATAGCGTTTTTCAATAGATGAGCAAAGAGACAGATAGAGAGAGAGACTTCAGGGTTATCGACGCATCGGTGACTTTTATAGTGTCTGCAGGCACCGGTGACCATTTATCATCAGAATAGGCTTTGCCTGCGGCTCCAATTCCCACATCCATCCCTCATGAAACTTTCATTTTCCCGGAATAATAACTGGCCTCAGTCATGCTACCAAACCATCTCTATATAAAAAAATATCGTCGACCCGCTGCTCCGTTGCAGCGTGAAAAAAATCGCATTTATAATATTAGAAATGATGTAGTTATGGTCTGTCTGCCTGTTCGTCAGCCCTTCAGACTATAAGAAAACACTTACTTACTCAGAATACTTCATAACAGCGGTGTAATTATTTATTATTATTGTCGCTTTAATGAACACGAACTTAGCGACTAAGAACTAGGCTTGTGTGTTCTTTGGCTTTGTAATAATAAATACGACACTATAAAGAAACGCAGTATAAAACCACCATCTCAAATAAAACACACGTTTACGACTGTTTCGTTACTACAGCACTTATGCTTATACGCTTGTCGTAGTAACGTAGCCTGCTTTACGCTTCAAAGTCAACCCATTCTACTTCCCTCCGCTGATACAGCATCCGTCTCATCTCTGAATCGGTTCGCGAGAACGGAACCGACCGTCGGCGGCCTTTAAGTTTGCCTGTCCTATTTATATCAGTAACCCTGTATCGATCCATCGCCCCACTGCCCGACAACCCCCGATCTAGCGTATTCAATATACTATATACTTAAAACAATGGAAATAGAGCACACAATTCTATGACAACGAACGACTGACTTAAATAGTTGGGGCGAATTTAACTTCTGCACATAATTAAGTGTCATTTTATATTTTCGCCGCGCGCTAAGAATGTTTTCGTGGCGTCTGGTTTCGGGAAAACAAGGCGGCTTTTGAGTTCATGTTTATTTAGATTGGATGACGATTCATCGCAACTTCGCCGGGAAACTTTTAGCTAACAAGCAAGCTACTTATGTCACCGAAGCAATACATGTTTTTCGTGTTTACGGAGATATTTTCCTGTTTGTGGACATTTTTCATTTTAGACAAGACAAAGGTAAATTTTCAGTATTGTTGATTAAAAAAAACTAGGTACATTCTGAGATATACTGGAGTACCCCTGGGGTTAGGGCTCCGTTGAGGACCCGAAGTAAAAGGCTTGATTCAGTATTTA
>DWLO01000067.1:0-29208 GCA_018245335.1 Dalla quadristriga
CATAGTGGAATTTTGCTAAGCTATTTAAAGAAGTAACATTTTCCGCAGTCGTGTATATATATCCAAAGGAAAACAGTATTACAATCAAAAAACATTAACCCATCACCGCGTCCGCGACTATACCGTGAGAGTGCTTTTAAATTGTACGATATCGCCAGTCTTCTGAAAAACGGATCCGGTATGCGTATTTCCTGCATTGACATGCGATTCGGGGACATCGATTCCGGATTTTTACCCTGGAGCAATTAAATTGTTTAAAACATATTTAATGAATACCTACCTTCTAAATTAAAAAAGAGGTGAAAAGCTTTTTGATTAGAAATATTTTTAAATAAATAATTGTTGTAGATTCATTCGAAAGCTCACTCAAGGTCACTCAGCGCGCTATAGAGAGAGCAATGATCGGTATTTCGCTACGTGACCGAATTCGAAAAGACGAAATCCGTAGATGAACAAAAGTTACCGACATAGCTCGCAGAGTTAGCAAACTAAAATGGCAATGGGCAGGCTACGTCGTTCGAAGGACGGATAACCGATGGGGAAGAAAAGTCCTCGAATGGAGACCGCTACTCGGAAAAAGAAGCACAGGCCGCCCTTCGACAAGAGGGCACAGGACCGGTCGGAATTGCGTCGATTAGGCGAGGCCTATGTCCAGCAGTTGACCTCTAAAGGCTGATGGATGGATTGATAGCCGCGTACCTATCTACAAAAAATAAAATAAATATGCTTGATTCTCCATATTTGCAGCTGCCTTTATGTCCTATTTTAAAATATACAAACTCAATAATAAACTCTGCCCAAAAATTTGCTGAAATTTTTATAATTATAATTTTGTTATTATAAATACTTCAAGTAGGTACCTGCTTGATAATAATAGTTTTTAAACACGTAATATTCTTCAGTCAAGGGGTGGAATTTTTTATTGAAATTTAGGTGGGATCAATATTAAGTAATACTCTATTTATTAAAAAATAATCATTCCAATCGGTTCACAAATGGCGCAGATATCTCGTAACATACATTCAACTGAAAACACATACAGTTACATACTCCTCTGTTTTTGATGTTGGTTAAAAAAGAATAAGAGAGTATCTAAAATCACTTTAAAAAGTTTAATTAATCATTGTACAGCCTCACGCTTGACCAAAAATGCCAGAACAGTTTTTACAAAAAAGATCAATAGGTAAGTTTTTATGTCTAAGAAAGTGTTTATGTCTCAAAGATACTTTTTTTTAAATCAAAATAAAAGGGCTTTATCGCTGAAGATATTATTGTAGGTACTTGTACTATATCAGCCCGATAGACGATATCGTGTCGTGTTATCTGAAAGCGCTCTTAGAGAACCAGTAGCAATAAAAAACTCGTGGTTCTCTATGTACCTACTGACCAACAAAGTTAAGGAGCCTAGGGCTTGGTTTTAAGTTGGCACTAGGTGGCAGTGATACCGATAGTGGCAAACTTAGATAAATGTGTCTGTGCTTCGAACGGCACGTTTGCTGTAGTTTATCCAGTTAGTAGTCGTTAGTATTAATCCCATTGAAAGCTGGTTTCAGAGGCGTTGCTATTCCTGAGGACGGAGGAATGGAAACGGGTGTGGAGGTGGTACCGCCCCAGGCGAACCACATTCAGACTCTTCAACATGGTGGGTCTTCAGAGATACGTGCCCTGCAGCTATCCGCTATAGCGTAAATAAACTTGAAAATAGCCCGCTAATTTTCCCCTATCGTTGACGGTCAATCCCCGGTGCTCTGTTGAGGCGGATAAAACTCATAGGTAAGTTTTAGTTGTGTAACAATACGTACGGTACAGTGGCCGTATTTATTTTGTGAGACCTATCCCGTGGCTCCGCATGAGTAAAAGTCGTTTTTAGAGTACGCGTAAAACTTTCATCCTCTATTTCTACTCTTTATTTTTGTAAATAGTACCCTTGCCACTCGTAATAGCCGGCTCATAAACTATCTCTAAAAATCTGGAAATAATGTTGTCGATCCATTGCCTCGTTATTGCGTGGTAGAAGGACAAACCAACAAACACACTATCTCAATTATAATAGATGGTTCACACCATTGTCCATCCACCCATCCATCCATCCCGCTGTCTTCTTCAGGTCGTCCACTGGGGAGAAGAACAGATACTTATAGAACAAAATCAAATAATAATGTTAATAATCAATAATGTGATAACGGAATGTCGTTTCTAGTAGTATGAATTATAGTAAAAGTAATATATGAGGTGAGGTGATATAGTAGTTTGTACGAGCCAAGTGATAAAAACTACAAAAACGCTGTTTTGAAAGCTAGACTGTGGCAGGAGATTGCAGATAAATTAAATAAAATAAGTACTGTCTTATTTTCTATTTATGAATTAAAATACACAGTTAACTTCAATTTTAACACTATAACAGGTAAAATAAAACACACAGACAATTAAAATAAAATACAAACATCCAAAAGCAATATTTACAAATTAAGTATATACCTATATCATCCTATAAACACACATAATGACATGGTTTTGAGCAAAAAGCTGCCACCCCTCTAATTACCAGAAACAAGAATTAGCTTGGTCGACGAATTTAACTAATTTTTCTCTAATTTGGTAAGTTTAATACGTCGAGTGTCAATTTGTAGCATTTATCGATGCTCTTGAAGTAACCAGCACCGACACGTCTTGCGCATAATCAATGTCATTATTTCTTCGTTTAACAACAAGTTCTCTACACAGGCTGGCTGGCAAGGTGAGCCCGGGGCCGATCCGCCCACAACCCGCGTTCGACCCGCGCACCTCCCGCGCCCGCGGTGTGTGTGAAGACCAAAGAGGTGAAGATAATGAACAGCGCCTCTCACCCGAAGAACACGACCCGACCCGCACCCGCTTTGTGTGTGTTGAACTTTAATCTCCGAAGTTATTTATAGTCAAGAGGGAAACATTACAAAAATTAGTCAAGTGTTTGAAAGAAAAAAACGTGCAGAACTAGAAAGTATTTTGCTAAAATGGTAAAATATATAGTACTGACTAGTAAGCAAAACAAAAAAGGCCATTACAATTCGGTGGTTACGAATTGGCCGTTGTTCTGTACTAATGCATCGTTATCAATAATTTATGAATTGTTCCAAGAGTGAAGAAAGATTCACTGAAGAAAAAAAATGGAAAAAAACCGTTGCGTGTGTTCATTAGCCATAATCTATAAAAACAAGAAACGCAAGGGTGATAACATGAAGTGAAATGATATATCAAATCAAGTAATAACATTAGCAACACAGTCAGTTTAGTTCGGACGATACGCCTCACAGTCCTCACCACAGAATAGAATACTTTGTTATGTCCTCACACTAGCTGCGCGAAAATATTGGCGATACAGTGTCGGAAGTCCCCAGTCAGGTTTCTACTTTATGGTCTGTCACTTCACTCACTGTCACAGAAAATTATTGATTTTCAATTTCATCGATGGTTGTTTGCTTTTGCTACAATTTTGTTCGTCTTTGACTTTTGTAATTCCGGGAAAATTTACTGTTAAACGATTTATAAAGGCGAAATTATCCGTAATCAATGCCCTACATTTTGATTCGAGGTAACCTCGCATCATACGGGCATAAAAACCCTTGGCGTGTACTTGTGTCAGGATTAAAAGGTAGAAATAACTATACCTAGCTATAATATATAAATGTGTCTGAAGTAAAGCCCTGCTTATCTTAAGTGGTAGATAACAGTGATAGATCCATATTTGACTAAGAGTAAGAAGATAAACTGCTACCTACCAGATACAATTCAAGTTGTATTTTCAGCTGGTGACATAGAGCAACTGAAAAGATTCGCTTGCGGAGGATACTGCGACGACTCGACAATTGTCTATCTTCAACATCCATGCGTCATTCTTAGCGCTCTCGAGGTAAATATTGTTCCAATTAGCATAATCTTTCTATGTTGTGTGCTACATACTTCACTACACAGCTTCACTGTTTATGTTTCTTAGACAAACCTATTGTGCAGGTACTGGGATACAAAGTTGTCGCTTCCAGTTCAACAGCAGTGAAACAAGATTATAATGAGTATATGTGGACTATGAGAAAAGAATTTTCAGAGCCAGAGCCATCCATCATTGTTGAGCAGGAGAACATTACGAATTTTAGCAAAGAGGCTATGCACTATCAACATTCTAATAAAGACGACGAAGTTTAAACATATCAATAACATTTTCATTTATCAATAATATTATGGACACAAAATCCTTGCAAAATCCAATATTGGCACCTTTGATTGAAGACAGTTTTGTATACATTGCTATTAAAGGATCATTGTATGCCAGTGATTGCTCTGTGTTTGGGTTGGGACAAGAAGAAATAAAAGCATTGATTAAGAAGTATCCAGGAACAGGAGCTGGTGTTGTGAATGGTGTAACTGTAAAAACGAATGTAGTGCAAGTCATCAATTCTTTGGCTCAACTTGGTTACAAAGTAATTTCAAGTACTGGAGAAACAGAAATCACTTGGACTCTACAGCGTGAAATCTAATTACATGCAAACAAGAACTATTGTATTAATTAAAATTATACAAAATAAAACTTGCAAAAATGATGGATCACCACAGTGGATGCGACCATGTTAGCTGCACTGCCGCAAGCTCTAATCCATCAGTATTGCAGACCTTGTCGGAAATGGATTGGGAGAGAAGCTTATGGAATGCAGGTAATAATACTGATAAGTATATCATAGTGATTGTCCATTGAGCCCTCCTAAGGTTAATGTTAATGCGTCATTGCTAACTTATGTAATTGAATTCAATGAATATTTTACTACTATTAGATGGCTCTTTGGCATATTGGCATTAGCATTGACCATGACTGACATCTGAAAGTTAGGTACAGGTTTCGTTTCCCGACAGATGTGCACATGTTTGTGATGTTTTCTGTCTGCCACTTGCAAAATGTAATCCTAGTGTTAGTGTAAAACTTTATTTACGTTTGTAGCTGTGTAGTCCAGTGTTTCAATTCAATAATTTTTGTTTGTTTATTTAAAAAGTGCTAAATCTTGAGAAGTTCCCAGAAGCGAAACTTTTGTATATAACAAATAGATTGTTATGGTGCATACCTAATTTTAATTGTATACTTTCAGCTTTCTCAGGGGAAAAGGAAAGAGTAAGAAATTTAATAGATCGGTCAAGGAATCCCAAAGAGGCTGTAAATGCTATAGACAAATCTGGCTACACTCCCCTGCATTATGCTGCTCGGAGCGGGCAAGTGGACATTTGTAGGATACTGTTGCAAAATGGAGCAGGTATAGATGCTCGTACAAGATGTGGTGAATCCACTCCATTGCACAAAGCAGCCGCTGCAGGTAATTGTATATTTCAACTCAAAAATTTTTAGTCTTATAAACATTGCAACCGTGAATTGACATTGTCCTCACGACAAGAAGGAAAAGCCTTATAATATTTCGCCCCTGCTGGTTAACCCATGACAGATCGTTGGACACCTCTGGTTCCATTGGCATGAAATTAAGCCGATATGATTTTATGGGTTCTCACAGGAAAAAAATATTAATGGTCATATTTGGAGAGTACATATTTTTATTTTTATTTATTTTTTTATTAACATTCTGAAACTACTTTTCAGGCAAAGCTTTGACGATTAAGTTCTTAATTGCATCTGGAGCTAATATAGAAATGCAAGATGCAGATGGCAAGACAGCCCTACACAAATTAACGGAGAATCGTCATTTTGACTTAGTTGGCATATTAATAGATGCATGCCCACATATTAACAACATTATGGACTTTGAAGGAAATCCGGCAATTTATATTTGAAAAAGTTTAAGTTTTGGTGAGACAGCTCATATTTGCAGTCACTCCCATTTGCACGCACTGCCTTCACCTTTATATTCGCTTTTAATGTTAAATATTGATTAATTGCTTTAATGTATTTGTCAAATTTAAGGCTATCATTTAAAAGGTTGTCAAAATATTGTAGTTTTGGCCAGCAGAAAAATGTGCTCTATCGGCTAATATAGTCAATTTGAATAAATCTACTGGGTCTTCTTATGATCAGCAAAACTATTAAAATTTATGTCATATTGGGCTGCTCTTAAGCTGATTATGTATAGCCAATTTTATTTATTTATTTATTTTATTTGAGTCAGATTTTATGAAATTTTTAAATGAAGTTCACCTATTCTAGCAAAGTAATGAATTCAATGATTAAACTTAGACAGTATGTAAAACGTTACGGCAATACTTAATTTAGCTACCTATAACCACAAAATTCTAACTTAAGATAACTGGTACAGGCAAGCTGCTATTTCGTCCGCATGTAATTTGCGTTTTTGACACATTGTAATATTACCTATGCTTAAAAATCACGACTATTAGTGTAAATGTAACATTTTTATCAATTAGTAGCATTAAATAAGTATCGTAGTTAAAAATAAAATTAACTTACTATTTAGATCCTTAGGATCCTTCTTGGAACATCCTTCCTCAGGATTCTGTTTCAGGATGTTACATGTTAACACCATAGCTTCAATTTATCATTAAATGTATAATAGCCTTTAAAATTTTGTACGGTTTGATGCAGTAGATCTTCGAGTTACTATGCAAGAAACTATTTTTGAATTTCCTATTAAAATTGAAACTATCTCCCTGCCAACTTTCACATTTTTTCCGAATTCTGTACTTCCATAGAATAATGAAGACCTAGGAGGTCTAGGAGATCAGGGAGAGATTAAGGTTCTTATGATAAATATTATCATTGTTTCAAAGACACATTACTACTAAACGTAAACAGTAATACTACTTCCCTAGAATGTCATAATTCTTATTCTATATTTATTATAGAACAGTATAAAACACATTAAGCAAGTATTTAATTCATATATTTATGTTACATTCTCTATGTATGAATTAATATTATCACCCTGTGTAAAAGAAGAGTTAAATGTAAGTGTTACATAAGATAGATATAGATACATTGTGCAAAATTTAACCGCTACATAATGATTATGATACATACTGTTTATCGCTATGTAATACCTAAATATTTATATTGTACTGTAATCATTGTTTGAAACAATGGTAAATTTTAAGTCATTTTACATGTCCAAAAATATTTAGAATCACGTTAATTAAACGAGATTGTAAGTATATTTTGGTGGTAAAACCGACGACTGTCTTTGTTGATTTTGTATGTTACACTTTATTAAGTAAGTATTTATGTAAATAATGTTCAAAAACCATAGGGTTTTCTCGACATTTACCGCATTTCATGTCCATAAGGAACATTTATTTTTTAGAATCATGGAGATAATTGGAAGAGTTGGGCAATTACGTAAGAGTACTTTTAAAAACTTTTGTTACGCATACATTCGCAGTCAGTCGTACATAAATGACGAAAAATATACGCCCGTAAAAAATTGTCCCAATAAATCAACATAGTATTGCATCTATCTTTCAATTATTGCAAATGTGTATGGGATAGAACAGGTTAGCCAGCGAAAAGGCTCCGGTTTCCGGCTCTGGAAAACAGCGAGCAACTCGAGCCATAATAGGGGTTAAATTAAGGACAGAAAGTCTGTAGTCTATGGGGTCTTAATATTACAATCCAATATTATTTGTTTTGTAACTCTTAGTCCTAATAAATAAAGAGTTATCTCAGGTAATTGCCCTGCTCTACCTTAATATATTTAACCTTACTTATAGGACACATCTCTCTTTATATAAATAGAGATTACTGTAAGAAAATGTAGGAAAATATATCACTAAATAAATAAATGTAATGTAGTTTCTCTTTGCTGTAAAAGTTATATATTTTTCACTAATGTACACCTTTGTACTACAACTTTATGTATTAGACATTTCAATAAAAAATAAATGTATATTTTGTCTATTAATTACAGTAACATTACATTCACTGAAAATAAAGTTATAACAACATTGGTGTTGCATAGTTTCACAATTCACTGAAATTGTAGAACCCTAAATTTAATAAAAAATATAGTAATAAAGCCCCTGCTCTTATGTTATTTTATTATAGTCCGGACAAACGAAGTGACAAGTTGCAGACCAACTCCATCGCAATCCCACGTATCAGTTGGTATAATAATTTTTAGACGAGACGCCGTCCAACTGGAGATCTGCCGTAGAAGCATTGCTTTTGATGGAATTGAATTGGCGCATCACAAAAACTGCTTAGTTGATCCTGTAGTAAATGAGTGTACTTACACTATGGATTCCTTCCTGTTCCAATTACGTATAATTACAATAATATATTATAGTGTAGTAGCTACATAATGTAATACTAGAATAGAATTAAAAGATGCTTCTGCCAACAGCAGACTTGGGCCCAAACTTTAAATGACCTATTGACTAGATTATTAGGCCTTAACTATAAATATGACTTGATTAGATAGTGTACTAATAATAAGTTCTACAAAGTACACAATATCAAAGAACAATAACTGTTCTGAGGTACAGAATACTGTAAATTGATAATACTTGTCTCAATTGTCTTCTCAATAAATATAAAACTGCAATGACTTAAAGCTTCAAACGGGTGATATCAGAACGCTTTCGTCTTCTATCATGAGAAACTTTTTTAAACTTCTAGGTAGAGGTAACGAATCTACATGAAAAAACATAGGCTTATTTGTACACAACGATCTTATTCTAATCCTACAAAGGTCAGATAATGTTAAAGGATTTCTACAGGCGTTGTATACCCAAAACGCTGTACTTTCCGATCTCGTGCGGATTGTAGGATCCGTCATCGATGTAATGCGACAATGTCCAGCTTTCAGAAGCATAGAAGCCAGATTTGGTGTTCGTCTCTTAGATGCGATAGATAGATTATCGATTCCTCGCGAATGGAGGTCGCCGGCATTGACGTCAGAACCGTGTCGGATTAACATCATAGCAGCGGTGTCTCTGCAACAAATCACATATTAATGCGAAACTGTTGACGGGATGCGCTGTCTACATAAATGTCAGACGTTGAAGTTGTAGAACCTATATACGGTTCATACACTTCTACTTGTAAGGTAAAACTCAAGTATTCTTGTTCTACTACAAGAATAAATGATTTTTGGCATTGGTGGACACAGGTCTCAGGGTGAGAAGGTTAAGGGTCCACCAAGCTGCCTATTAAATGCTTAGCAGAATCCAGATTCACGAAATCCTAAAACGGGCCCAAAAAGAGGTCCTACAGGGCCGGCGATGCATAGGCATTAGGCGACTCGTCTAACGTACTCGTGTACGTAGGCGACAATGAGCATTTACAATCAGTACCTCTATTATGAGTTTGTCATTTAAGCGCAAGCTAGCGATCTAGTTTATGAAGGCTACATTTGTATTGAAATAGAGTACAGCAGCACCTCTCTAAGTTACATCACTTACAACATATAATTAAACCACCTTATTTATTACTTCTTCATTAAGTCCGATTTAAGACGGCAATTAATTTGCAAGACAAGCACACGTTTTTCAGATTTCTGACCATTGAAAATCGTCGTCGAATCAATTTTGGTTCAGCTAATAGTACTATGCAGACACGCAATAACGTCGTTTTTAGCAGAGAGCGTTTAATTAACGCTTATCCAGATTTTTTCCGGCGATAAATTTTGCGTTCCGCGACATACATGACAGTAGGGTTTGGCTGGGCAAAATTCAAGTAAGTGAAGTCGCAATTAGGTGTTTTTAGCAAAGAAAGTGCGAATGGAAGAGAATTTATCGTTTTTACGTACGATAGAACGCTTATATTGCAAACTCATAATAGCCCTACAAGTGACTCGCCTTCCTGTTCGTTAGCGCTTTAGGCAAAAAAAAGTGGTTCCAAAGTGGTGCGTGATTAAACGCCATTCATGATTATACCTATGCAAGAGAAGGGCTCTATTAAGGGCAGTGTCCCCGGTGAGGGAAGTCGCGTTCTTGTCTATGTTGTGTTTTAGCAGGAACACCAGCACCTCCTCAAACTCCTTGGGACAGCTGATACTTTCCACGAGAATGTGCAGTGCGTTGATCCCAGTGAAACTGTTGCAAGTATTAACACTTGCTCCTGAAATTGAAAAGGGTAAGGGTAACTCACTAATACACCCACATAATATGATTACCTATTATACTTATTACTATGAACTCACAACACTACAAACAATATTTCATATTATAATATGACACACCAGCCGAATGATATGTATTAGCATGTAAACTAATGGTCAAAATTGTGCAGAATATCGCTCAGATTTTTGATCATTCTTTTACGTATATTTCTAATAGATTTAATTTGTGTTAATAGTTTATAAATTGTAAATAAAGCTACGTGTACATAATAACTCAACAGCCATTTATCTATAAGGGTATTTAAAAATGTTTGGAGTTTATGAATAGGTTTAGCTATGGTTTATGATCCTTAAACAGATGTGGTAAATTTTTAAGAATACCTAAAAAGATCTTAATTTAAATTTGCATTGCACAATGCCATCATTTAATTGATTAAATTACTAAGCTTTGGATTTCATTCTTAATGTATTTCCAGGCTGGTGGTATGTGTATATTTTCTTCCATTTATAGATACCTACTTGGTACAGTAAATCTTGTTGGCATTTACTTCATAATTTATTTTATTTATTATTAATATTTGTGTATTTTTTTATACTATGGCTACATTCAAATCATTGGTTCAATTCGGAAAATTGCATAGGTATGTCGGTTGGCACACTTATACAAGAGGCCACAGATTTTCCAGGAATGTGTAATTTGCAACCAGATTAAATCACCTTCGACAAGGTGGACTGACGACCTAAAGAAAACCTGGATGTAGAGGGCACAGGACCGGTCGGAATAGCGTTAATTAGGGGAGGCCTATGTCCTGTGGTGGATCTCTAAAGGCTGCTGGATGGATGGAACCAGATTAGAATCCGACTCTGATCCAGTTCGAGCTTTGTCCATGGGTTCCAATAACCACTTTACAATCAGGAGGACTGCAAGCCCGTTGCATAACTTAACTATTCTCACCTCGCAGTACTAACGTATAGATGATATTGGGCTGTGCCAACCGCGCCGCTAGCAATAATGGCGTGTCACCGTTATCGTTGGTTATATTTATGCCGCCAGCTAGATCTGCGAACAGCTTCACTATATGCTCCTGTAAGAGTACATTCATACATAAAACAGTGTTTAAATATCTATGTACCTACTAGTATTTATTTGAGACGTTTACCTTTTTAATTTAAAAAAACGCTTACACAGATCGCCTTATTAAGATTCCCTATGTTGCGAGTTGCTAACACATGGAAAACAATATACTTTAACGCCGAAGAACAGAGTACAAACATATCTGCTAAATAAATTTCTGCCAAGGCTGCGGATCGAACCCGGGAGCGCTAGTTAGTCAGGGTAATTGAACAACGCGTCACAAACTAATCAATGTAAAAATATTTCTTGTAATGCTTTTGGTGTGCGCTAAGGAAGAATGAGAAAGTCTGTAAATAATCACACGGCAGAAATGAGTGGCGGTAGTACCGCCCCGGGCGAACCGTATACAGGTTCATCCACCTGCAAAGTTTTGTGTATTGTAGTTTTTTGAACTTTGTAAAATATTAAAGAACCAACCTGTCGCTGTATTATTGCATTATGCAGTAACTTATGGGAGTGGGTCACTCGGGCGCCCGCGCGCAGTAACACCTCCACTATGTCGGCACACCTTTGCCAAACTGCCTCACACAAAGGCGTGTAACCTTAAATCAGTTCTCATACAAAATACCTACTCCAAAATTTTATGCAATACTAGTGCAGGTCAACATATTTCAGTATAGCGTTCAGTACTGCTTAATTCTGGTCATTAAATAATAATTTTATTCTGAATTTGGAAATCAGCAACTTTTCTAGGAATCTTGGGCCTGGGATGGACATAAGAGATATGACATTTTTTATTGAGGATACTATTATACCTTAGGTACCTAACTGTAAATAGAATTTATATGGAAAAATATATATACATATATTATATATTATTTACTTTAAATTAGTTTATCAGCAGAATATCCATACATGCTTAACATATGATTACAGTAAAACCACCTTCGTCCGCTTTCTGCTTCGCCCAAAGGTTTACTGGTAGAGAATACATTTAGTATTAAGTCCACTTTTTATACCATATTTTTATTGGTGTACTAAAGTTTTATAAATAAGTAAATAAAAAAAAGCAATGGTAGCTAATTAAAACCAAATGAAATATGAAATAGAGGTGAAAAATATGCAAGAATTTTTGTATGTGTGGTTCATACTGTCAGCTGCCAAGCCCAAATCAGCCCCAGTCTTTTCAGTAATATAAGAATAACAAGTAGTCTCATAAAAACAAATGAAGTTTCTCTTACAATGACATTGTAGAACAGCAAAAGGGTTTGTTGTCATTAAGATATTTACCATGTATTTCTTCCCCGTTAACATTGGCCCCTGCAGAAATGAGACATTTGACCACATCCACATGACCTCGGCCTGCGGCTAAATACAAAGCTGTTCTTTCATTTGTATCTCTTGCTTCTATATGCGCTCCATGGTGTATTAAAATTTTTACCTGTAATTTATAGATATCATTTTTCCTAAATAGGAAACTTAAAGATTATTGTAATAAAAACCTACATAAGAACAGCTCTTAGTCAGGTTAAATATTTACTAAAAAAACAGTTTACCAGCTCTAAAAATCCTCTTGATGCAGCCAAATGTAGTGGAGTAATTTTATCATGGGTCTTATAATTTACGTGGCTGCCAGATGCTAGCAGATAGTTAACTATCTCTGTGTGATTCCTCGTAACTGCTACATGCAAGGCAGTTAATCCATCTGCAGCAGTTATATCGACTTTGCATTCTAAAAATTAAGCAAGTTACAATTAATAGAAATAAAGCAACACATAATAATATTATTCTGTAAATATAATGTATACAAAAGCTTACTTTGAAATTTAAATCTGAATAAACCACTATCAAAAATATTTATTAGCTACTGTTTTTCAAACCTTAGCTTACTTTACTTGAAGATAGCCAATAAGAGTACTTAGAGTAAATTGTTTGACAGTGATTTGTGATAAGGCGTAACTTTAGCTAGAGAAGTAATGAAATAAAATTGTTCTAGTTATATCACATAAAACAGTGCAATTGCCCTTATTGATTTACCCTCACTCAAAATAACACTGAAAAATATTATAAGATTAAGAATGTAACTAAAAATAAAGAACTAAAAATATACCTTTCTTCACCTGAAACGTGTTGTAACTCAATCTGATACACAATAAGCACAATGTGTCTAAAACTACACTAATTACCAGTGTCAATCAATAGCTTTACAACATCAGTGTGGCCCTGGTCAGATGCATAGTGCAGGGCTGTTCTCATAAATGCGTCCTGTTGGTCTACTCCACTTGTTACTACTGAAGCTGCCGCAATAGCTGCTCCAGTATTTTCTAATATAGCAGCATACCATCTTAAAAAAATCACATTTATAAAAACTTTTTGTGTAAAAACTAAAGTATTAAAGAAATATTTATACAATATCAATTGATTATTGGAACACTACATGTGTAAAACTTTATTGTATCTCATATAAAAGTTTACCTATACATAGAAGACCATGTCTCATCTTCACTAGTAGTAGGAGCAACATTTCCTATTTCTTCATCCCATTCTAGATCAGCCTGGGGGGAGGTTGCAAGGGAAGGCGGACTTATTGGAGATTTCAAGCTGTTTATTTTACTTTCATCGCTACTTGACCCATCACTGTGTATGATTACATAGTATCCTTGGTTCCTATCAGTGTTGGGACTAGTATTTACTGCAGAATCAATACTTTCCATTTCTTTTTTTGTACTTTTCAACGTCCTGTCATTAAGGTTCTTACATTTGACTACTGTATCATCATTTTGACTACTACTTTTCAATTTTCGTTTTTGAGTTCGTACTTGTCTTTTTTTGGGTATATTTGGTGTGCTGATCATTTTGTAAGTAAATCTCTCCGTCTTGCTAGCCTCAATTAATAATTTCACAATGTTAGTATTTCCTAATTTAGCAGCTTCTCCTAAACTTGTCTTCCCTAATCGAGTAATTTTATTTGGATTTGCACCTGCATACAGAAATAAACTGTTTAACTACTGAAATATAATATCATAATTTCATACATGGTCTCGTAGTGCAATACCAAGCATTGCTCTCTCATAGATTAGTGTAGTGAGTGACCTTGACGAACCACTACTCGGATCCCTAAGTCATAGCTGGCAACACACACTGCTGGAATACTTTCAACTGCATGCAGTTGTAATATGGATGTCAAGATACATCACAACTTCCTAAACGCTGCCCAGCTGAGATGAGTTCTACAAGTGACCTCTTTCTTGAAGCTGGGCGTACCCCTCTGAATCACTTGCCCAAGTACATCGATAATTACGAGAGCAGCAACATCAAAAACAACCGGTACAGGTCTGGAATGTACATAGAACATGACTTTCGTCTTATTCATGTTCAATTTCAGACCCACCCGTTGCGGCACTGTTCAGGTCTCCTAGCATTGTACTGAGGTCGTAAAGCGATTCCGCCATGATCACTAAAGAGTTGGTAAAACGAAATACTGTCAGCTGTTCGCCATTAATGTTGATTCCGCGTCCTTTCCACTTCAATACTGAACCACTTTTTTATAGCCATGTTGTATTTTTTACCTTGTGATAGTAACTCTGAAACACCACCTTGATCTTCTGCGACTACTTTTTCGAACAGACTGTCCTCAAGTAATATTTCCATTTTTTTGATGCACTAGATGCTTTTGATGAACTAGAATTTTATGCCATTGATAAAAACCATACGGGGTAGATCACATAATTTAAATCATTATTGTTAATACCCTAACAACGTTCTTTAACCCCCAAGAAACTTCAATAAATTATTACTTATCATTAAAAAATTTAAAATCAAGGAGATAGGAGGTTGTTTTTCAGATCACAATTCCTGTATATTATTATACTCTTTGAATCGCAATCACAAATTATTTGTTTGTGTCAATGTCAACGTCGATGACAACTTTCAAATTGTCATGAGTTTTTTTTAATATTATTATAAAGCATAGTGGTCTGCTTGCTTACAGCCAATTTTATATCTTTACGTGATAATGCGCGCCAAGTAAGTCTGCAATCATAAAGGGAGAAATTCATTGGTGGACCACATATTAAACAAAACTGTGCCCTTTAATGAATAAAATTTAAAAGCACGTTTCATGTGCAGAACAGAAAGCACTCGGACCGCATGAGGTGAACGTGGTAGACTGACATTTATTTAAATAATATGTACCAATTCTACCAAATTACTACCAGTCTGTGTACGGTTTGATATATCTGCGGACAGGTGTGTCAAGATTGTCAAAATATTTTAGAATTTCTTATCTGTTGTATTGTATTTATTTTTGGAAGACCGTGAGTGAAGCGGATATAATTATAATACTTTTATACGCAGAAAACGTAGTTTAATTCGTAATTATTTCAATATTTACCTCAGTAAATGTATAGCGTATGTGCAATGTGATTATATCAATAGTTCTGTTTTGTAAAAATAATTCGTATTATGTGCCCACACATCTGTAGCATCCGCTTACTGAATCGTCTTAACTGCCCTCATATCCTAAAGTATTTTGGTTTTCTTGGCGATTGTGGCATTTATCGCAGCCACCTAATTGACCCTGTACAGTTTTTTTTTATTTTGGATATTATTTTCCTTTACAGCAATTGTAAATAAGTACAGATTTGCAAGTGTGGGCGCCCTTATAGACTTAGTTATTAACTAACTGCATCTTGTTATTTTATCAACTTTAATGAGTGTTAAATCCAATAAAACCGCAAGGGATTAGTATAGAGTAATTAATGCTATATTTTTAGGAAATATGATATTGTTATTCAAATAAGATGTCAAGTGACAATTGCTTGGTAAAAGCAATATATTCATTCAAAGGCAAAAACAATGATGAGTTATGTTTCAAGAAAGGTGACATTATCACGGTCACCCAAAGAGAGGAAGGAGGTTGGTGGGAGGGAACCTTGGGGGAAACCACAGGGTGGTTCCCAAGCAACTATGTAACTGAATACAAAGGTATTTTTACACATATTTTTCTCACTACTGTGGGATATCTATCAATTTTATTTGCTAGAAGGATTATGATAAACTATGTGACTGGATGTTGATTCATAGATTCCACAAATGTTACACATAGATTGTTTTGGAGATATCCTCATAAATTTGTTACTTTCTCTGTTGTAGTTGTAAGACAATGATACATTTTTAGTGACTGCTTAAGATTAGTATAGTTGCAAAACTTAATGGAAAATATAAAATAAGTAGATATATTTTATTGTTAAGAATTTAAAACACGTTTTTCAATCTCACTAGACACATCTGGTTCCCTGACAACATCACCTATTAGAGCAGCTTCAGAAATCCAAGCCTTTAGAAATGTTGTCCTTAAAGATATCATCGACTCGGAGAAAGCCCATGTGGCAGAAATGCAGGGCCTTGTCAGCAACTTTCTGCAACCATTGGAAAAAAGTGACATGTAAGACCATAATTTTGTATACTTTTATAACTGTTCCTTACTATTTAATAACAGCATAAACACCATCAACCCCCACCCATTTAAAATTTTGATTGATTTACTTGGACTTTATACACTTGGCATCATCATTATCAACATCAACCCATTACTGGCCCACTACTGAGCTTGGGTCCCCTCTCAGGATGAATGGTCATAATCTGGCCAAGTGCAGATTGGCACACTGCACATACCTTTGAGAACATTATGGAGAAGTCTCGGTCATGTAGGTTTCCTTATGATGTTATCCTTCACTGTTAAAGCAGGTGATATTTAATTGCTTAAATTACATATCAAATAAAGAGTCAGGTACCTGAATCCCATTGAATTCGAACCTTGGACTTCCAGCATATAAGGCCATATTTGTAACTACTCAGCCATCACCACTCCACACTGCATAAAATGCAACTTAAAACTTTGCAATTCCATAAAAAAAATCCCTTTGAAAAACCATATTTGTTTATTAGTTGACAAACATTTCACTAACTAGCATAAAGAAATTTCTAGAATAAGTTAAGTAAACTTGGTGTTTGTAACTTTGGCACAGTCGGTATACATTGCTAATTGTATTACTTCTTAATGTTTTTTCCTTTTATTGTCTTTTTCAATGTACATATTATAATTTTTTAAATAACCTAATTTTTAGGCTGACAAAAGATGAGTTTAAACAGTTAACAGGCAATATAAATGAGGTGCTACAAACCCACGAACAGTTTCTGAGTTTACTTGAAGAATGCGCCACAAAGACTGGCCCAGACCAACGGGTTGGAGGTCTGTTTCTGCAATGGGCCCCTCAAATAAAGGCAGTGCATCAAACATATTGTGCTGGACATCCAAAAGCTGTGTGCGTTTTAGACAAATATAAGTAAGTAGTAATATGTGGATTTTTGTATTTTTAACTTATTCTGTATTTTCTGTCCTTTATATTATCTTACTTCTTACTAATGTTAAAAATGCGTAAATTAGTTTGTTCGTTTGATACACCTTCACGGCTCAACAATGCAACCAATCTTCAGAAGGTCATAGGATACTTTTAAACCAAAAGATTTAACGCGAACGATGTCGCGGGCAACAGCTAGTATTTTACATTCCTTTTATTGCTGTACGGTTTTAAAATTGCAAATATGTCGCGATTGGGTTCATGCTGACTTTGTCCAACTGTACCAGAGATGCCCATTTCTATCTGAGCGAACACCGGTGTTGTACTCCGCTACTTTTTCTTTATTACACGTATCATGCTTTAATTATCGAAATAATTTAAACAAAATTTTAAATATTTTATAATACATCAAAATAATTAGATATCTATTTAAAAGAGATTATAGTAGAATATACAATTCTTTTTATTGAAATCGTTTATAAATATTTACCATGATTTTATAGGGAGGAGCTGAATACATGGATGGAGAATGCTGG
Organism: Dalla quadristriga; assembly: GCA_018245335.1. Taxonomy (NCBI): domain Eukaryota; kingdom Metazoa; phylum Arthropoda; class Insecta; order Lepidoptera; family Hesperiidae; genus Dalla; species Dalla quadristriga. The sequence goes on from DWLO01000067.1 coordinate 18,014, forward strand.
TGCCGTGTGCCCTGGGGTGCTAGTCCTGACTGCAGGGTTGTCAAAGCCATTTCGGCGACTTGGCAAGTACCCTGCCATGCTGCAGGAGCTAGCCCGGCATGTCCACGAAGCCCATCCCGACAGGGGAGATACACATAGAGCCTCTGTGGTTTATAAAGATATAGCTGTAAGTATTATAAAAAATTTCAATTGCTATATTTCTCACCACAACCTCCAAACTGTACCAGAAATGTAGAGTTTTAAAAATCAACCTTAATGCGATGTCCGTCACTATCATATTGCAAGTCTGCATTGTGTATAGTAAATGTACAGTACATGCTGTACATGGCAAGATTCACATGTCAATGTCAAAATTAAATGTCAAGTGTATAGTCTCAATCGAAATACTGAAGTTATAGGTCATTCAACTATATGCCATTAAATTAAAGATTCTATGATACTACGGAAAGTTAATTCAATCAACTCCTTACTAATATAATAAATGTGAAAGTGGGTTTGTCCGTTTGTCCCTATTCACACTGCAACAAAGCTTACACAGCTTAGCTATCTATTTAATTTTACACCGATTTAATTTAATTGTGTTCTTACATAATGTTCTTACTTAACGTCCATACGTGCGCCTTCGCCCACACATTTCTTAATCTCTTATTCTAATGCTTTTATATTATAAAAAGTGAGATTTTATCAAATTTGATGTAACGTTTAATTGGCACCCTATTATTATGAATTTAAATTATTTAATTACAGAGTGGGTGCGCAGCTTTGAGACGTCAAAAGGAACTGGAACTTCAAGTGGTGACTGGTGAAGTGCGAGGCTGGCCTGGCGGAGAGCTGACTTCTCTGGGCGATGTGCTGCACATGGGCAGCGTGGCTGTGGGGCCTTCACACCAAGATCGCTATCTAGTGTTATTCCCTTCAGCTCTTCTTTTGCTGTCAGTGAGCAAGAGGGTTTCAGCTTTTGTTTACGAGGTATTCACTTATCTGACAAACTTGGGTTATTTGAACGCATAATCACGTTTATTATTATTATTTTATATATTTCTTTCTAACCTTCGAGCAAGACTGTAAAGGTGTATACAGGTCTGTCGAATGCACCTGTTTGCAAGAGGCTCGTGAGCTGCACGCGCTGATTGCGTAGTGCGATCTGATTACGCGCCGCTCCTGCGCCGTACACGCGTAATCTGAGCGCTGTTGCCATGCGGCGCGCGTTTTGCAACGCAACTTGCCACCAACGTCGTTTTCTCTTATTCCTTTGTTCTAAGCGCGTTAATAATAAAATAGCCGATGCTGCAGCAATATTGCAGGTAGCCGTGTTATCTTCGGACATCATCAAAAACAACTTTACAACTGAGGGGTATTAAGCAGCGGACTGAACTGCATGCTCACGCACGATCAGTATGCGCACAGAACGCGCCCATTCTACGAACCTTGGCATGAATTGTAATTAAAGAGGTGCACCAAACAGATGCAGCGTGCAGCACATCAGTGGCGCTTTCGGCAGATTTGTACGCACCCTTAGGCAGCATTAATAAAATAAAAAAATTCGAACTATAAGTATCTTGTCTATTTTAGGGATGTCTCCCCTTAACTGGCATTACAGTTTGCAAGTTAGAAGACACAGATACTCGGAAAAATGCATTTGAAATTAGTGGACCTATGATTGACACCATAGTAGCTGTGTGTCAGACAAGAGCTGAAGCAGATAACTGGGTCAGTTTGCTGCAAAAGCATTCTAACACGAGTAGTCCCGCTCATGAACCGGGCCAGCCCCATTCTTTACCACATGTAAGTATTCGTTTGATCTATTTTCAAGCATTATTATTAACTTTTAAGTCGTAAATTGTTTATTCTATTTCCAAAAACACAATCAATTATAAAATATGTTAATTGTTAATTTCTTACGTAGCTGACCCGTTCTCCTTCTGAAGGGGCGTTGTCTAGCATCAACTCTAGTCGGCGCAGCCTTTATCATGTGACGTTGCCGCCGCCTAGCTACCCTTCTGCGTCTCCTTATTATTCTTTAACGAAATACTTCGCGAGACTGGTAAAGAAAAAAGTTATAACGAGACAAATGTTACGAAAACTGTTACACGAAAGACCTTGGGCAAAAGCGTTTGAACTGACGGGCATGCCTGTTATGCGTAGGCATAAGAATCATATAAGGCTTAGAATAGAAAACGATGGCACAGTTGGTACCGAAACTGAGTATTCTGACAGCGATAGAAACTCTGAAGACAGCGATAGAGAAACTGATACCACTGAATCCTATTCCAATTCAAGTTTTACTGACGCTGAAATTAATAATTCCAAAATGTTACGTCAGAATGCTATGGACGCAAGTCTCTCTAGAACTATTTCTTCTTCGTATAGTAGTAGTTGGGGCAGTAACTTTGGTTACGTGCGATATTTTGATACTTCGGCGGAAAAGGACATACCGCAAATCATAAAAGGTGATTGTACAAAACAACTATTTCAGACTTCCAATGATTCGTATGATCCCAATTTTGTACTTAACGATGATCTACAACAAACGTCTCGGGGTCTCACCAAGCCTCTCATTCAACATTCCGGTAGCACTGAAAATTCTAGTTTTGAGGCGAGACCTTACAGGGCTTGCGAAGATTTAAGCAATATGGATCAAAACATGCAAATTGATATGCTTGGAGGTGATTTGACTGATTATATTCCGACAAGGCGTAGTTTTCCAAATATCAGCGACAAAAACGATGGGGTGCCAAAGCTATGGAAGTCAACTGAAGAGCAATATAATCATGAGGATGTAGACGTCAATAACCCTATTGATTCTGGAGTAGTAAAAAATTTAGATCCACCTTCTCCAAAACAATCAAGAGATTACTTTGTAGATTCGATAATACTCGATCCGCCGCTGATGTTTCGTAACGAAAATGACGATTTAAAAATTATAAACGTCAATCTCAATGCTAACGTACCCTTTCGGAAACACTCGATAAACTCGGATAAAAGAATTAGACGGTCCATGTCTAAATCGATGGTAGAAACAGAGAATGTGAAAAGAAGCAATGATATGCACTTGCAGAGAATGAGTTCACAATCGGAAACTCAAAAGGTACGCAGGAAATGTGAATGCTGCAACCGATCCCTGTGCCCCAGTCCCAGGTCCTCGGATTCAGGGGTTGCAGGAAGTTGCAACTTAGCTTCTCCAGAACTGAATATGCATGAGTATTCTAGCGCCGGAAATACTGGTAACGAGTCTGACAGTCACGAAAAGGGCTCCGATCACTCGAAAACCTCCCTCAATAATTTGTCTCAGGACACTTTTAATTCGGGTCACAGAAAGTTGACACTTTCTGAAATAGAAGCGGCTACGTATGAAGATCAGTGCAGATGTACGTCTCCTTTCGGCTCCACGGCTAGAACGTCAAGTGTCACGAGTGTGACGTCGGAGACGAGCCTCGATGTGCTAGACTCTTCGAACACTTCGGTGAAGCCAACATTCGCCGCGAACCCTCCCCTATCCACGTCGCAAATAAAACGGACCTCGATCAGACGAAACATAGTAAAATACGTCCCGGATATCAAAATAAAACCTGATGTCCCACCACGAGTTTACCGAAAGCCCAGCACACATTTGGAGATCCCTAAAAACGTTCGTCACCCTATGCCGTGCCAGTGGAGCACGCTGAATATAACTGAACGTACTAAGCCTAGCCTACACTATCACATGCGTATATACAGGGAGAAGCCTGACGAAGCTACAACGAACCGGCTGTCTCGACGAGATGTATCACGGAATTGTGAGGATTTCGAAAAAGATAAAAAACCAAGAGACAGCACGTATAGTCAAACGCAAAAATCCAGGTCGAGAAGTGAAGATCTATCGAAACTGCAGAAGGGTTTGACGGAAGCACAGACGGGCTTCGTGGTGTATCGTTCAGATTTGTATGCCCACTGGTGGATGAAAGCCAAGTTGCCCATTACCGTGGTCACCGACTCAGGCAAGGATTATTTTTTGTAAAGAGATACTGTTTTGTGTATCACTGGTTTGAAGATAATATTGCCTTGAAGTTTTGTAACCACTAGATTAATACTGTCATTAGATTTGCCCCAGTATTCCAGTGCTTTACTTGATCATCCTTGCCTGTGTTTACTAACTAATAAAAACAATCATCGCAAATGTATCATTTACTAACTTATTAAGAACATGTATTTATCGCATGGACAAGCTTCGTGTCACAAAACTTCACTTTTACTGTGACTATAATGTATATATAATATATGTTTGAAATAGAAAACCCCGTTACTAAGGTTCTATTTAAACAAATAATTATGTGATTATGTGTGTATTTTAGTGTTCATACTGTAAAAAATGTGACATAGTCACAAACTAAGGCTATATATAGTTCATAAATTAATGGTGTATTACGAGATAAAATAATTCACATTCAATTGAATTTGTCAATAGATTGTAACCAGTCTAGAAATCAAACGGTCTTGATGTGCGTTGCCTAAAATTGTTGTCAAGTATTGATAATAGTTTTTAAAATAAAGTCTTTTTTGCAGATGGCCACGAGCGACAGTAACAACGACATCTCATCCGGTCTAACCAGCCATAAGCGTTCACATTCATTCAACAATCATCAAAGCTATACACAACATACGCAGCAAACTCAAAAGAACAAGCAAAAGAATCAGTCCGCGCGCTGGCTACTCAACTCCTGCGACTCGCTCGATCAGTCGCCCAGTAAAACGAATAAAAGCCCCATTGGCAAGAAATTCTCTTCTGTAGATTTTATAGATACGGCTGGATCTAATTATAGCAACAAAGGTAATTAAAGACACGAAGATGTATCATGATTTAATGTAGGCATGTATATGTGTGTGAGATATACCAGGTTGTGGTTGGCAACAGCCACTAGTACGATAACGACTGAATATTCAACCATAGTCTGAATTAAAATTTTATCGAACCCAGCATAAAGTGATGGATTTGATTGCTTCCGTCCGTTTTTTTTACTGATACTAATCAGAAGTAAGTATTAGTGTTTAGTTTTTGTTTGTTGTTGTGTTACTTCATATATATAGTTTTTTAATCAAATGGATGAGGTAATTAATAATCGGATAACTTATTTGCATGTTTGGACCTCCATCGGAACAACCACTGGAATTTGACTGGTAAAGAACTTACCAACCAAGCCTTAATTAAACCTATTGTGGCCCTTGATTTTATGTTTTTCTCTTTTAAATAATCGATAAAAATTAAAAAAAACGAGTGCGTGCACGCGCAAAAATAGTATCAAAACCTACATAATTTTCTTTTTTAATCGTGGGGGATTGCTTGAAGAATTTCGGATGATGAATAAATGTTAGTACGTAGTTTCAGAAATTATTGGCTGAACGGTGATTGGATGAATGTATTAAGAAAAAGACAGCCATAAACTTGGTTTATTAAAAGACCGTTTATGTAGGTATACTTGTGATAATCGGTGACGCCACTTCCGTAACCACCACTTCCGTAACGCTCCTCATCAAGTCCGCCCTGCCGCGGATAAAGAAGTGTTACTTCAATAAATGTTGACCAGTGTTAATTATTGAAGGTTGGAGCATAACGTGCTTGCGCCCTGCGCCGCCGCTGCGGCCGCAGTCGTTCACAGTCGGTTCGGACGAGAACATCGGCCCCACGCACCCCTACGCGCCGCACCAACGGAAGTCTAACTCCTACGAAGAGGACGCCCTAATACTCAAGGTCATCGAGGCATACTGCACATCGGCGAGATGTAGAAACGCCGTGAGTTCTGGTGAGTACGTCGAAAAGTACTAAGTAGTTGACTTGAATCATAATGCTAATATGACTCGTATGTTGGTACAGTCTGGAACACGAATCTTGAGCAAGGGCCACCCAATTACTGGTGGACTGTCATGTGCTACTGAAAACTTCTAAATTAGAAATGTACATTGAAATCGTTCGTTCAGGCTAGAGATACGTGTGACTTGTAGCTGTGATTACATTTAGGATCAGGCCATACCTAGAATACGCAGATAACGTTCTGAAACCCAGACGGATTTCAGGTATGTTGCCGAAGATACGACTTCACAAAAATTTTTAGTTGAGTGACAGTTTTATTGTCGCACCATAAATTATCTTATGCTTTACATTGAGTGATTTAAAAGTAGAGTCGTGAAACAGCAGACGACGACAGCCTTTGATTGGTGAAAAGTAGCGGGTGAGGTAGTCAGTTTTAATTATATTGAGATAACTCAAAGGCAGTCTTCAATACACATCAGTGGAAAGTTAAAATTTATGGGGTAAAAATGATGCTCATTTGTAGCAATTGTGATAAAAATTATTTAAAAATAAACTGTAAGACATCAGCCCAGTGACAAAACTATTGTATGTTGTATTGTATGCCGTTGTGTAGAAATGCAGATTATTGTGACCTATTAATTTGTTGTAATCTTTTATTAACCAACAAACAAACAAGTACTTAAACAACAACAATAGTATAAACAAGAAACGTTTTTCTAATTTTTTTTTATAAATTTATCAGAGACAAGTTCAAGCAAGTTGTCAGTGTGCAGTAAGTACGGGTTTTCTAGTCGCTAGCCAAAGTGACCGACAGAAGCCGAGATAAATGTCTTTGTCATGCAATCTACTTTTAAAGGAGAAAAGTAATAGGATGTTTTTTCTTCGATTAGATACTGTTAATATGATTGATTATTAGTATTGTTATTTATTCTTTATTGTGTGCAGTTGTAGGTTTTTACAAAGGGCAGAATTAATGCCTGTTGGCATTCTCTACCAGATTGATCGTTTCTTTATTATTGTCCTATAATTATCTTTTATTTTAGTCCATAAAGATGCGTCTTCTTTTGCATATATATGTAGTAATCTGTTCGGTGATTAAAATGAATGCGAGAGCACAGAAGATCTGCGTAGATTATAATATAGTGACGTATCTTCGGCTTTATTACCTTTTTTAAATGATGTATGTCGCGGAGATACAAAAAAAGATTAATTGATATAATTCCACGGTGAATACCGGTAACATATAGTACTATGGTAAACTGTAATTGTATTACGATATGGAGCCGCCAATATCATGTTTCCCCAACAATATTATCTATGTATTTAAGGTCATGTGCCTGTATTTGTTCGCATATATGCTTCAATGAATTCAAATAATTGATAACATGCTACATTACACTTATTATTGAGATGACTGTAGGCGACGATACGAATGAATGCTACGGAGAACATAATATTCGTGACAATAAATCTATCTTTGAACTGAAATAACCTATGGTCGCAGCGTTCGATAGTAAAGTTAATACTTACTAACATTTTTATTATTTATGATACGATGTAATTAATACTATAATTTCGTATTGGTATGCATATTATAATGCTAAATCATAGATATTATTGCGTATATTATTATGCTTTACATTATAAAATATTAGGTAAAGGTGACTACTAACATAGCTTTAATTATTATACAGTACCCAATATTCCCCTGGAGATATTCGAGTCGACAAGGAGGCGACACGCGAAGTCAAGGAACCGTATTATCAGTTGGTTGCTAGAATGAGAGATCTGTATTATTAATGTAATAAAACCAAATATATCTAATCATGTTAAGTGTAGCGCTTGGTAATTAAACATTCTTTGTTAAATATTGTTGTTGGTGTCACGAATGTCATGATAACTCTTGTATCGATGTTATTTACATTATAATACTCATTTATATATACTCGCATTAATATATTGGCATATTTATAGGCACACGATGCAAATGCATGATGATAATGGCATGCTTGATTATTATATCCTACTAGCGCGCGGTATCCCGGTACTCGTAGATCTGAAAGTAGAATTAATTGTAGCTCAAGCGATCATGACAATCTTATATTTTATAAGTCAAAACGTTTTTGATTTAGTACAACGTAGCTAGTCATAACAGTATGAAGGCGTACATTTATCAGTATTATAATACAGATGTTTATTATTTATTTAAAATTTTCTAGATCCAGTTGCAGTCTAGATAGTATTACAGTATATTTAATTGCTTTTTAGAACTATACTTTTATATAACAATAAACTTGCGGTATTTAATCTGCCCCTTCTTTATGTTTCGTAACAAGTCAAAAATGATCAAATTTTACACGCCGCGCCCCGCCGCTCCTAACCCCATATATACTCCACGCCAACTCAATCTATACAATCGAATAAATAACCAAACACAGCTGTCGTACAAGCACCCTATCGCTCGAATTTTCTTGATAGTCTGAAACTTTCTATTTTGTTACATGCGGCTGCCTTTATATCGCACCTGCAGTGGACTGCGGCCACTTTTCTCTCGGTAAAGTACAAAATCACGCACTCGCAACTAACATCCCTCATCATAACTATACCAAGCTGCCGGTCGTCCGAAGGGGTGACTCGCCGGAATACGCCGGCTGCGGCGGCTCGTCGAAGGTGAAGCGAAACAAAAGCTCGTCGGCGGCGGACGCGTACCTGTACCGGGGGCCCGAGACCCGCCGGTTGCTCTCCGAACGCAAGTTCCAGCTGAACCGCTCCAACCCCAACCTGTGGGAGTGCTCGGAGGAGCGCCGGCAGCGGCTGGCCGGCGGGCGCGAGAGGCGCAGCGGCTCGCACCCCAGCCTGGCGCCCATCGCGCGGCGCCCTGCGCACCACGCGCCCCTCGCGCCCGTCGCCCCCGCCGCGCGCTCCTCCACCTGGTGCTGCGGCACCTTCATCAAGCACCTCACCAAGTCCCACCATTTCGATTGACCCCACCGCAGCTCCGGGCTCCCGCCGCCGTTCGCTTTCCCCGCCGACCGACCCGCGGTTTTGTCGTTGTAGCATCTTTCCAGTGTGCGTGATTGTTCATTAGCGTTCTCGTTTAAATTCCGAACCGTTCCTCCTCTAACAATCTTTTAATTCCTCGTGCGCAGTTTTAACCGCTTTTGTGAAGAGTGTTATTACGATGCATGTAGTGTTCTTTTTAAAAGCTATTAATATGGATTTCGTTAGCGCCTGATAACTGTTGTTATCTATGTGAACATAGATTTGTTTATGTGTAGTGTACGTGTGTAGTACACAAACAATAGATTGAATATTTTAATTTAATAAAAGTATTGCTTAAATTTATTAATGGTGCATTATGTATATAACTATGTTGCATAAGAATGCATGTTTTCTAATATTATTTTACTATTGAATACTAACTATTAATCTTGTTCTCTGTATGTATGTACATCTACTATCTGTTCTTACTAGATGTTCTTTTGTATACGAATGATTCAATATATTGCACTATTTCGCAAATAAATCAATTCATATATCCTTGATTGTACATTGTGAAAAAAGTACGTGGACGTGAGTTATAAAATACTGATTTTATGCTTTAAATTGGAATATCGCTTAGTCACGAAATTTTTATAGTATAATTGTAGTTGGACAAATGGATGGAATTTCGGATAGCGACAGTTTTTAAGTTTTTTTTAAATAATTACGTGTTATATAATTATACAAATCTTACCAATGTCGCCATATACTGGTGATGTTGGTTACTTCTGTCATCAAATTTTCAAAGCATGATATAGATGTTCCAAATCCAAATAAACAGTTCAGCAGCAAAGTGTTGGACATTAGGCCAATCATTTGGTGCTGAAAGAAGAGATTACCTGTAATGTATTCTGGGAGTTTTCAAAATTGCTATTTTATAGAACAGCGCGAACTGCAAAGGTGGCAAAGTAAGTAAGTTGGAGAAATTTTCAAACAGGTAGGCATGGATGGCCAAATCTGTAGAAGTACGAGTGTGAACCACATGAAAAAAGCGAGGCATGCACCAACGGCAGTCTTATCGCTTAGAGCGATCTCTTCCAGACAAGTGTAACCGGTAACCCTAATGTCCTTCAGACTCAAGTCTATGCCTGTGATATACCACTTGGACATCACTAAATTACCGATGAAATATATTCTGCGCAACGCAACTGCGTTCATTTAACAAAGTTCATTTAAGAATTTATAACTACGTAGATGGTACTGTGAAAAATAGACACGCTTCATGAAGAATGCAAGTATGCATTTTGCATCTGATTGATAAATGACATATAATAATATAATTCATTGTATCAGGCGTTACTTTGCGGAAATCCATTGTTATAAAGCTACGTTTAATCTACTTTGCAACAATCCGCCAGCAAAACGTATGATGGTGTATACTTTCACATGCACACGCAACAATGGTATGTATGTAGTGTATATTTTCATTCAAGAAATTATACACCATCAATGAAAGTATACACGCACATTTGCGAAATAGCAAAAAAGCAAGAAGAATTACTAACTACGTAGTGTTTTTACAAACTATTAATTTCCTCTAATGATTTCTTTTCCACAAATTGTACTATTATTTCATTATTTATGTACAATATTCCAATGTTTATTTATACCTATATAATATATTATTCAATATTAATATTTAATGAGTATACACAACATAAAACGCCCTTCGAAATTACATCTATTTGAATACCGCGTAGGACACATGAGACTCATGTACCTATCCTACGCGTTAAGATTACATTTACTATTTATTTTCTGTTAAAAAAATTATTACTCATATTAAACCAATATTAAAACCTAGGTTAAAAGGCTTAAAGCTTAAGGCTTAAGGCTTAAAACACAATTTACGATAAAATATATTTTCTTTTCGAGTTTATAGCCATTTTATGTTTCAGCTGTAGACTATAGAGTATGAGGTAACTACATTTGGCGTTGTGCCTACCTGCCTAAGATCAAATGTGCTATAAATTGTTGTACTAACCATGTTACCTATTTAAGTATTATGTAATAAACTTTTAAATTTGTCTTTCATGTGGTGCCTATGTTGTTATTGTATTTAATACAAGTTGATAAATCTCAATAGTCATCTTAAACTATGGCTGAATTTAGAGCAGGACCGTACCTATCTTCCGTCCGTATCCGTACGAATTATCCGTTAAGTCAGTTCAGTTAAGCGTATACTATGGGAGGCTTTCGCATGTACAAGAAATTGAAATGTCTTTGGAATTATTGACATTTAGTGGTAGCGACTTCGTGCGCGGGAACTATCGACAGTAAAAAGGTCTATAGACTCTTAACGGATAATACATAACTAACAGTTTGAGATATTGAGATGAAACAATAAGCCTATACGAAAATTTCGCCC
>DWLO01000068.1:0-28981 GCA_018245335.1 Dalla quadristriga
TGCGATTATTAACATTTGCATCATATCATTAAGAATTTTATGACAACGGATTAGAAGACACTGCTCAGCTCCCAATCACAGTTTCTCAGACTCGGAACCAATTTCTATTTGGGTTCCAATTAACGACTTTATTTCCATGTTATTGTTAACTATTAAGAAATCACATGATAATTAGGTGATTTATTTTCCAACTTTATACACATTGAAGTAACGAATACACTGCCAGTGCATAAATAAATATGATGCCGGAAAGGAAATAAAAATAACCCGAAAATTATTGTATAAGTAAAACGGTCATGTTTGTGATGAAGTGCGAGTTCAGGATGACATTGAAGGTATCCAAAAATTTAAAGAATTTAATATGTTTCATAAAACCGCGATGCCCAGATAAACCCACGCTATACGTGTATATCAAGATACGAGGATTTTCTATTTCAATTGTGTTCATAGTAACCTACCGTACCATACCTACGGCTTAAATAATGATACAGTTTTCAACAAAAGGATAAGTAAAACCATCACATTCACAGAGTAATTGAATTACATCTATCTATATTGAATCTTGAGTCGCATATTAAAGTGTTGGAGATCTGCAGAAAATTATTTTATGAAGCTTACCTACTATGTGTAAAGCCATGTGTAGTTTTAACTTTTTGAAGTTTCATCGAAACCTTTGTACTAGGTACCGAGAATCACGTAAAAGTAGATAAAAAAGAGAGTTTGTCAGTATTGTAATCTCATCACTTTATATAATTAAACCACTGATCAGATTGCTCGACTGCCTGTTCCATAGAACTTCTGGCTATAAAAAAGGTACTTAGATAATAATATATATAAAAATATTATAGTATTTATTGTAACCAGTAATATGGAATACAATATTTAATTTCATTTTCATAAGCTCAAGCGTGTTGGCACACCATCCCCGTGCACTCATATAGTTACACGTAATAAATTTTGGATATTGCAAAATTATACGAATGCCACAACAATCCAACTACCTACTATTCAAAGTTTCACACTGAGATTCAACCTCTGTGGCATTGTCACGCAACGAAATTATACTGTAAACCCGAAATATGGGTACAACCAAATTGATAGCTGCAATATAATGGCTACACTATAATATATTATTTGCGATTTAGAAAAATCCTACATTCAACAGTCATTCATTTCCGGTTATTTTTGAAACATTGCGTACAGCATGTATATAATTTGAACGTCATTATAATTTGTTGATGGATATATAGATTACACGGGGAGATTGATTGATATGTTTAACAGTATAATTGAAGTGTCACGAATCGAGCACAGTATGGGTCAGTAGATTTATGTGTGATGTCAGATTTTCCGACGCGGCTGACGACGTCAACCATCGTTAGCGATTGTTTATTAGTGGGGATCGCTGATTGATCTTGTTCATCTCGTATTGCATACCAGATAGCTACCTATAATGTATTATCATAGTTTAAATATTGGCTTACTCTCGGTACCCAATGCCCTCACCGGTTCATTTCAGAGGAGATTAGTAGTAGGCGCTTTTAGAGTCTCCGGTGCGAAACAGTGGAAAGTTATAAAAAATATGGATTTATAATCCTGAATAACGTTAAAGTAGTGAAATTATAGTAGTTCAGATTCATCCCAATGGTTATAAGTACTTAAATTCAGTCAAAAATATACCCTTTCATTAAATTTTTCATGAAGTAATAAACTTTAAAATCGTATGACCCCGAGGTTGGTTGAACCGTTTTTGTCATGGCATAAGAGACTTTATTAAAATGTGTCAAGAACAACAGCAGGTACCTAATTCATAAAAAGATGAAGTGAAAAGTATATTGCAATGAGATGTTTTTAATTGTTATTTAAAGAAATGGCATTACCTTGGTACATTAACTACGTAGGTAGGATGAAAATTCATAAGTAGAAGTGGATACCGTTGCCGTCATTTAATTTCAAAGTAATTGGAACACGTCCCTACAAGGAACCCGACAAAACGAATCAAACGATAACTGTATATTGATAGATTTCACGTTCTCTTACATAAGACTTCATAGAACCTCTAAGCAGACACTGTGCAAAATTGATTTAAAAAGTTATAAGATTCAAGTGAATATAAAATAAACACAAAGACAAGAGTCAAGATTAGTTACAGTTTTTTAAAATATCACAATATGTATATACATTACTTTTAGTTGTTGGACTACTAATGATGAGGTTAAAGCTTATTATGTGGTTTCGAAACAACACATGAAACATGCCAATCGTGGTTTATTTGTTATTATCCCTTAAATAAACCTCGGAGTTAGTTACCCAGGATGTGGTTATTCACTTTATCTGGAACCTTAAACAATGTAGCAGTATAATGGATTTCATACAACAACCACATTGTGTTTTTGAAAGTTATTGGAACAATTATTATTATGATAATGTGGTTATAATTATTAAAATGCATATAATGTGACAAAATCACAATGTTCCAAGAAAATCACAGAACAAATCAGGCATTGGAATAAAATGCTTGGATGCATTATGATGAAAGTTAACTGTAGTGTAATGTAAAAATGAACATTTAATTTTTTTACTTATTGCTAGTCTAACCCATTATGCAATGTCGGTACCGATGTAGGCCACCCATTTATCCCTACACACGTGAAACATCAATTTCTTGAAGTCATGCCATTTCATTTATAACGTTGGGACAGTGTAAATAAATGTTGTGCCAATGTTAATTTTGTTATAAAGTCATGAACATTAATTAATAATTGAAAACATGAAAGTAAGACTTAGAGAGGTTAATATTTTAACTGTCTATGTATATGTGTATATTATGTCAACAGCTAAAGTGGTCAGTTATTTCTTAAGTTTCCAAATAGCTCAACACGGAATTACCTACTGCTGATACATAAAAATGCAGGAATATAAACTGTTGATACATATTGTTGTGAACTACCGACAATAACCAGCTGTACCGCGTGACCTCTAGTTACATGAAGTAAATACAAAACCGTTCTTGAATTTTTTTCCGAAGGGTATCGAAGACGGAATACAAGTATTGACCACTCTTGATGGCGTTAAATATATGGTTTACGACACCCATTCAACAAAAGAGCAAATTAAAACGTTTAAAACGAAACTGAGTTACTAAATAACCAATGCTCTGTCCTCGAGAGACTGTATAGTTTAAACAGAGTTTAAAATTCCATTTTACTGTATTTTTTTCTCATCTGGATCACACGATCCGTCTACAATGTTGATAGCTGTTATTTTCACATGTCAGTTAAAGGTTGTGCTTAGTAAATTTTCGGAGATCTTTTTTGTGACGTAATGCGAAATTGCAACGAGTATACACTCCACCTGCTGATTTGTGGTTTTGCCAACCATCCTTAAAAACCTGTTAGGTGTATGTGTGTGGTCTAAAGTCCACTGACTTTGCCTTTTCTAAATTGAGACATCAAAAAGGCTTGATAATAAAATTGTTTGTCAAATATGTTATGGAAACTCCTTAATATAATGTACAGATACAAATATTTAACCAAGTAATACATTATTAGCACAGTGTAAGCCAAACGCGTTTTATTATACAATGTTTACTTACCGGAATAGGATAGGTATAGATAGATATGGCACAATTTTAAACCTTATACAATTTCAGAAACTAAAATATTTAAGTTTCATTATATATAATATTTAAAAATAATTATATATATACTTATAAAATTTTGGTTTAAACTAAAGAAAATAATAACAATAAAACACAAACTTAAAGAGAGATGCAAATAATTATAAACTAGCTGTTCTAGTAACGATTGAAGTAAGTATCTGGTATATGAATGTACTGTAGGTTTCTCGTTGAACCCTAACAAACGAGGTATTGTTGGAAGACGACGCGACGCTACAGACCACAGTCGCGATCATGGGAATGCACTCATAAATTTCCGCATTGTTGTTTTTCGGCATACAATGTAGTTTGGTATACCTTTGTTGTTGTTCTTTGTATTGACATCGTTATAAATGCTTCAGTTCAGCTTCATTCACTTCAGTCAATGTTACCTTCGAAACTAAAGAATCCAGCTCTGTATGTAAGTTCTTTAAGCTCTCTATCCGAGTAACACATACCTACTTACATTTGGTTTTCAAATTACCGTCAGATAGCTGGTAATGGTTTGCTTAGTGGCCGACAAATCTTTGATTCTATTATTATAACGATTTCAGTCTAAATTCTTCTTAATATATTTAAATGTTTGTTTTACATTACGTAGGAGCACTACTAACAAGTACACCTACGCATTTTCCGGTTATAATGGCCTGTTTATTATACTTTGACTTAATTTAGGAATACATTAATGTTAGAACAACAGAAAACTATACCAGAGAAAGTGTATAATTAAGTAAACGAGTTAGGAGCGATTTTTAATAAAAAGTAATTGTCATATTGGTAATTTATATTTACTCGAAAAGGGAACGTTTCTTAATCGCAAGACAAATAATGTATAAGGACGTTATTTTAAAACACGACTTAATTTATGGGATCATTAATTATAATAGTTTTAATAATAGGTGATCAAAAATCTTGTTTGTGAAAATCGATGGATATTTGTTTCTCAATCGCGAAAAACAGTTTAATGACATTTGGTGTTTCATAGCTTATTTAAAGCACTTTGAAAACATTTTTTTTTTAATAAAGTATTTTTGTTAATTATATTCTCAGGTCGTAGAATAGGGGATTAAAACATTGTATGGAAAAACTTATTACGCGGTAATGTTAAAGTAAAGAACATCAACTTTGATTAATTTTTGTCCTACTCGTAAATAAGAAAGTGGCGGTCGGTCCTTTACTTACAGACCTTAGCAACCTACGATAGGTATAAACTATTAAATCTCACATAAAAAAATAAGCGAATATACACTCGTTTGCTTCATTCTCAATTTAAAACATTAAGGACTCCGTAGATAACATATTTGTCGCATTTTTCAAATAATATGCACATTCATGAATAAGTTTATGAGTTTTTTACACGTTGATCTATATTTCCACGTTGATATAATTATAACGCCTTTGCTGCCATAATGCATGAATAAAATAAGTCGAATTTTGTATGCATGCGCTCGTGCTTTTGATTAAATGTCATTAGAACCAATGAGCGTGAGATAATACGAGCAAATCGGATGAACGTCAACAACACAAAGACATGGCATCTATTTTCTCATTTGTACTTGAATGACTTTTTTTTTTTCTTCACTTTTGTAAGCAACAAAAGAATTAACAACCGTGAGGTCCATGAGCGTCAAAGCATGCGAGACTTCGTATGTATTAAAAAAGTAACATAAAAAAGTCGTAAATGTCAGTTGAGTAAAAATCGAAGAGATTCTAAAGGAAAGACAAGACAAGGTTAGTTCGGCAAGTAGGTTACAATTATATTTATTACAAGTGTCATATCGTTGTGGCTCGGAAATGTATATGCTATATAATAAGTTAATTATCCGTAAAGTTATTAAGCTTCGTGGTGATCGCGATAGAAATTGATGGTCGTTCTGGCGAACATTATAAAGTTTATATGGGAAGTTATGTGTTTATAGTATTTAAAGGTTTTTTTAAACGTTTATTTTTAAAACTAATTTCTTTCTTCTTTAAGTACATACATTACATTAAATATAGTTACTATTTATGCCTAAAGTATATTTACTTAAAGACTTAACATTCTAAACAGAATTAGCTAAATGTATCTTTGTTATGACTGTCGTCATGAGCTCTAGAGTTACCTAGGTGTATAGTAATCTTGCTAATGTAGGAAAGATATAAACGAGTTATAAAAGTACTCGCAGTAAGTATATCTAATCTTATCTTTCCAATAAATAAAATGGGAGTTTCTGTCTGTGATATTGAAATTAAGGTCAATAATTAAATGGAATATGCTATATCACACCTAAACATAACCAACCGTTTTTAGAATTTTTGTCTGTCTATCTGTCTGCGTTTTTTTGTCGCGAATGAGCTCCGGAACCTTTGAAATTTACGACTTACGGCTTACTACTTACTTTACGACTTACTTTATCTCAATATTTGCAACGTTTTTTAGTTATAGCCCTTAACATCCGCACCCCCAGGGTCCCATTTGTCGCAAATAGGAGCCGAAACCGCAGAACGGATTTGCATGAAATTCTCGGGTATTGTAGAAGGAACATTGTTCTATCTCAATATGACAAACGGTTTTTTGTTATCCCCATTTCACTGATTGAAATTTTTTGTACTTCGAAATTTCACGCGGGCGAAGTTGCAAGCTCCTCTAGTAGTAATTATATTAAGAGGGACAACATAACGGAATTCAATTTGAGTACTTCTCACTATCCCTGTTAATTTTATGTGTGCGTGTTTCCGTGTATTTGCATGCAGCCCATTTTCTGTAACGCAATGTTTGAGCGTACCGTATCTACCAATTTGCTTTAATTTTACGGTATCTTAAAAGTTTTCTTTTCGTGTAAGGAGCTTGAATTTGAAGATTAAATATTATTATTATAATCTACCTTAACTTAAAGTAGAAAGGCACTGTGACAGATCAAAATTTTATTCATCATAGATTATGTGGAAACATACCTCTACACGTGGACAATAAATAAATGCGGGATCTTTGGAAGTATCCACGTGTAGGTATATAAATAATCCAAATTCCTTTTAGAGCCCGATATCTAAAAAGGTCGGCCGAGGCGGTGTTTCTTTTGTGTTTCTATCGCGTGTAGATATTCGGGGATCTACGATACGAATAATTGTATGGTTAAATAATCCGTGCGATTTTGTAGGAATCTACTGTTCTATTGATATTATGTGAAGTTTGTGAGGATTGATGATGTTGTTGATGACCAATTCCGCAGAAACTACTGAACGTATTGACAGGAATCCTAGAAAAGGAGCTACTTCTAATTTTTTTTATTTGTTTTTTATATAAATCTAGCTGTTGCCTGCGACTTCGTCCGCGGTAACATTATAATCAATATCCGGATTTTAAAGGATTCTATGACCTCCGTAACTCCAACTATCACTACTAAATTCTACAAAGATCGGTTGTATAGTTTAGCCGAGAACGGAACCGGAACGAATTGTGAATCGTAACTATCCAGAGACCCTCTCAAACACAAAAAATCATCAATATCGTTCCAGCCGTTGAGGAGTTCAGTGACAAACACACGTATATATAAATATAGCCTCAAATTCGAGAGCTATATGCGTGTATAAAATAAACAACTTGAATTCTTTCAAAATAAAAAAAAGCAAATATAAAAGTCAGTTGTAATCTGAAATGTTTGAAATACCAGAGAAAACGAAAATTTGACAAAACAATTCAAATATATCATATCACACTATTAAAAGCTGTTGTAACAACACTAACAACATACTTTGTAACAATATCGTGGAAGTTTATTCTTTAAAAAAAGGAAACACGAGCGCAGCAAATAAGATCCATTACCAAATTAGATTCATTAAAAGAACAAATTGTTTTACAAGGCACATTATGTTGCGAGGATTCGGTTCATTACAGCGTGGTGCAACGTTTTGCCGCGTGCACTGTAATTTGTGGTATTCGGAGTTGCGGAATTCACGACAAACAACCAACTGATCATCCAATCCCGATTGACGGATCGTATTTCTGTGTAACAGTTGTTGCCATTATTATACAGTTGCAGTCCACATGATTCTAATCTTTACAATTTAATTTCCGTTTGCCAAAATGCATTTGTAGATTCGGGTCATCGGTTGCTCTCATTACGTTTTGTAGAATGTTACTGAAAAGCTCTATTATTAACTTCAAATTGTATTGTGGTTATAGTTACTGTTTTATGGACATTTAAAATTAAAAATGTAAGCGCCGCGTTTAGAGGTTTTGGTTTTCTGAAAACGTTTTAAAGTTTGACTGCCGATAAAACGGTTAGGTGAGTTCAGGCTTTAATGAGAAACGGTGCTATTGAACAGAAAACTAACTTTATAAAAAGAAAGTTTATTTTATTCGAAATTAAATTATTATCGCGTAGCAAAGGCTAATGCAATCGTTTGTAGATCGGTTTTAGACAGTCAGATTGTGTGAGAAAAATAAGGAGAATCATTATAAGCTTTCATAATACCCTTTTATAATATCATATAAATATATAAGTAGGTACGTACTATGTCATCAAAATCATCATTAAATTAAGTATTTTCCTGCACACATGCCTTAAAATAATTATATATTTTAAATCACGGCTACAGTGGTACAATCTGGTGGAATACGGTTCGCCCGGGGCGGTATCACCGCCACATACGTATAATAATGCAGTGGAATAATGGTTTAATCAACAATTGTTTTCCGGTCGGAAAGGTGTGGAAGGCGGTTATAATACGTACATAATTAGACATACGTAAGTCTACTAACTAACTGACGAACAGTCCTTAGTGCAGTCTCATTCGAGATTTGTCACAGATTTCCATGGGCGGCAGTGGCTGGTAGGACTGCATGCACGTTTGCTATTTTCGCTTAAAATAACAATAAATTCTTCTAGAATCATATCCTATCTACCAACAGCTATCCATATGCTTGTTGACGAGCATAACAGATCGCAGTAGAATAAAATAACCTGTGTGGGCTGAGTATTTAACATCAAAAAGATTTTATTGTAACCCTCGCAACCTTCTCCGTGATACAAATTTTATCAACCAGTACGGTAGGTATACAGTAAATGTTCCTTACAGTAGTGGTACAAAGAACTTATTTAACATTATTTACCTTAAAAATCAATTTACATGCCTTTCTTTACAAATTACATCTAGTACATGAACAGCAACTACATTATTTTAAGGTTTTAATAAGTGCAATACAATTTGGTCTGTGATAAACGTCAAGTTTTAAATGTCCCAACAATTCTACAGATTTATGTAACTTTTTGTAGGAAGAATAAAAATGTTTGAGGAAACATCTTACGACAGATGGAAAAATTAGCATGTGTAACCACCAGACCGCAGTGAATTAGCGTAGTTCACGCCGCGAGGCCAGACTGCTCGAGCACTTGTGTGTAGACACGCCTTTGAAATGAAATACTTTCAAGTAACATATTTATTATGTTATGATAGTAAATAGTTTAAATTCTACTCGACTCTAGTACTTACAAGTCTTACAACCTGACGACTTTGGAAATTGTTTAGAGCAACGCTTGTGTTACCAGCTTTATACAATAGGACTTCTCCAAATAGTATAAAACAAAGTCGCGATCCGCGTCTGTCTGTATGTGCGCTTATTTCTATTACAGATTTAGATTAGTTTTTCACTATAATTTAGAACATTTCTTCTGGCATGTTTGTATGTAGGTATAAAACTTGCATATTATTTTTATAAAATGTAGAGAAAAGTCGATATTAAAAAATGAGGCGTTCAATTAATTCCATGCGTACAAAGTCGCGGGCAGCAGCTAGTATATTACATACTAACTAGACAAACTTATATGGATCAAAGTATTCCAGGTTTTGTAACAGGAGTCCATAGATGGCACTGGCCACTTCAGATCCCTATGCATCCCAGTTTGGTTCGGTTTTCTGATACCAAGAAGAATGCCTAGAAGAGATCACTTTAAGCGATCAGACCGCCTTTTGTATATTTTTACTGTATTTATGTAACTGTACTTTGTGTCTTTATTTTTTGGAGTAAAATAAAGAGTTATTTTATTTTAGTGAACCAAAACAAATACGGATTCTGTGCTTTAGTAGAACCTAAATAGAGTCCTGTCTCAGCAACTGTTGATATTTGTTTGCAGAACATAATCGGGAGCATGCTGACGAGGTGGTTGGCCCTGGTGCTGGTGGCTGCGAGTTGGCGCGCCACCGACGCCTGCACTTGCTCGCTCGCACACCCTCAAAGCCACTACTGTAATAGCGACTTTGGTAAGTACGTGCTATGCTGACAAAACATCATCAACATGAAACCACCACCTGGACTACTATACTAGACTTATCTGCTCTGTCCGAAAGAATAGGGTTAAAGTCATATAATTCCCCACTCGTTAGAATCTGTATATGGTTCGCCTGGGGAGGCATCACCGCCAGACCCATTTCTACGTGAATTTTAGTTTTTAAAAAATTGTGTTTCGATCGGAAAGGTGTAGAAGTCCTCCTCAGTCCACAACAGTCCTCAGGGATACCAACGCATCTGTGACTACACGGGACTTACAGTCACTAACAGTTCTTCTCCTATGGTCCTTATACTTACGAGTATTGACCAACTAACATTCCTAGTAACATCTCATACTTACTGGACTAACATCCCGTTCCTTTTACGGCCCTGTTTGAGGTTTGTCAACGATGTCATGGGCGGCAGGGGATGGTTGGAGCTGCATGCTCGTTTGCTATCGTATTAACACAAAAAAAAATAGTCCACCACACGGGAGGATTGGTAGACTTCACATGACTTTTGAAACATTATCATCACAGGCACGTTTCCTAACGATGTTTAGCACTTATAAAGCAAGTAATATTTAATTTCTTAAAACCCACGTACCTAATTTAGAAAAATCAGAGGTTCGGGGTTCCAAACTCGGGTCCTAAGAACAATAAGTTAGACCCTTTTGTTAACAAATCTGCTGTTTCGTATAGACAAACTTGATCTGCATGAACATTTTCTTATTGTTTCAGTGATCGTCGGCAGAGTACAAAAGATATTCAGAGGAAACGATTTTTACGACGCGTATAAAGTTAAAATACGAAACGTGTTTAAAGTAAGCATATTTATTAAAGATTTAGCCTTAAACTATGGTACTAGGGTACATAACAGCTATTAAATTAATTATAAGAGTTAAAAAAGGACGCAATCATTTTATGTACAGCCATTAATATTTTTTTTACAGTATCGTTAACATTTAGATAAGTATACATAAGAGAAAAAAAACGAACATGCAAATGGGAAAGTGCCTTGGATTATTTGTATGATATAAAATTTGCTAGCGCGTGTACTCGTATAATGAATATAATCGAACCAAACGGGTATGCAACATAAAACTAACAAGTGCAGTCCATTGGAAACCTACAAAAACGCGTAAATCTGTTACTAACGCGTTGCTACAGCTGAGGAGACATGTATTATGTATGATTTCTGTATTAGGCAATCAAAGGTCGTAGTTGTAATTAGTGTAATACGATGTGAAGTGTAGAGTGGTCGACTTATGAGGTAGATTGTTAAAACAGATACACAATTTATGTCATAACATCCAGTTAGGTCAGAAATACTTCAATAGATACACTTATTACATTGAAATACGTGAATCCTTTGTGTGGAAATACAGATGGTAGGTTCTTTGTTTTATTCTTTTCAATACTTTATTTTTAGGCGACCCCAAAGGCAGCGTTGGCATTGAAATCAGGACGAATATTAACGCCGTCTCAAGAATCACTTTGTGGAGTAAATCTTCAACCCAGAGAGACCTATGTTATAACAGGTAAGAATATCATCATGATTATAATATTATGTATGACCGTTATATACCATACTAGTAAAAAAAAAATTAAAGCTCTATTTATATGAAGAAGGTTATGGACTGATATATCCCCGTACGGCTCAAATCGCTGGGTGTATAAGATTGAAATTTTGCATGTAACAGTAGGTTTTCTCTATAACGTAGATCTCCACTAAGAAAGGTTTTTTAGGAATTCCATCCCTATGGTTATACACAAAACATAGATGATACGAAACCAAAATACGATTTACAAAAGTGGGTTTTATCGCCAAGAAGCGATTTCTTCCAGACAAGCTTACCTTAATAAACTAGATAGTTGTTAAAAGCCTGGCAACTATATTTTACATTGAAGTTTAATATATGTTATTATCCAGACCAAGTCTCAAGTTATGATTCGACTGTTCACAAAAACGCTTAAAAGCCTCAATTTATTGCAGAGCTTCATTTGAGAAAGTTGCAGACTAACTCTATAATTAAATTGTTAAGCTAAGCAACAGTGACATTTATGGTTCTTATCGGAAGCCGGAAATGACCACAAAAGCAAGAAGGCTGAGGTCAGGCGGTTGGCGTTCATAATATATTTAGCAAATCGTTGCTCCACTATGAAATATGTTGTGCCGATCAAAAGTAAATGGAATACTGGCAGGGTGATGGTTAATCAATGTTTAGAATATTCAACATAAAAACGAATAAATGCCAGTATTTACGTAACAAAGCATGCAAAACTTTTAACGAATGTTTAATTAAGTATTCTTAAATTCCTGAAGTGGGGTGATGGCAAATAAATGACTGTTAACTTTCTTTGTTAGCCCTGTTATTAATGATCCCCAGAAGTTAATTCTAGTGAGTAAATTATGAGCTCCAACTTGAAGATATTTTGTTTTTAGTTACATTAAATCTATTTGTATTTACGTTAACATTACTATATTTATGAAACGTATGACCACCATCTAAAATAGATTTCCGGAGCTTCTGTGGATCTTGCAGAGCCAAGAGATTGCAAGAAGATTATCGTGGAATGTTTATATTATTATGTTTTTCTCTAACATTCTCGTTCATTCCATATTTTAAATGTTACAAAATAATTAAGCTTTATATACAAATTGCAGGTCGAGTGGTGCATCTGCAAGCACAAGTGCATCTATGTGGGTACATCAACAAATGGCGTGACGTCACTCCGCGGCAAAGGAAGGGCTTCAGACTACTCTATAAACAGGGTTGCACCTGCAAGGTAGGTTGGAATTATGCTAAAAGGATCTGCTTTTGTCGAAGTAAAAGTTCTTTATCTGAAATAAGGGTGAAAATTTTGGTGCGTCGCTTTACATTGTGTCGTTACACCGATGATCATCATTTTAACCAAGTGGGATCGAGCGATCGATGTCATGGTACCAGGACATCGTTCATGGTCATCGTTCTTATTCTTTTAGCAATCCCACATTATGTAATTTTATTTAAAACGTGCACACGTATCAACACGCACCCTTTTTTATTTTATCACCATATTCTAGCAATATCCAGTGCCTGCAGACAAAATACCCGTAAACCGTAGTGTAAAAATTTAGCGTAAGCACAATTGAACACCAAATAGAGATTCACCGGAATGAGCTTAGACTATCTGGTGTTTACGTTCCATGAACTCGAAACCATAAGATGGATCACGAGGTATTTCTTCGAAAACACGTATGTAAGCATTCAAAGTGCAACATCTTACAAACACTAACAGATTACGAAAATTAACAACAGTTTACTTGCATAGGAATGTTAGTACGATGCGAGGAGAGATTTAAACTAAATTATTGTAAGGCTAAGACAGTTCCAACAAGGAACTCAATATTCACTACGATTGATGGCACTGTTTACGTACCTCGATTTCTGATTCTGACTTTTACTTGTCTTGTTTTATTTATCCAACAATCGCTATACTTTTCGTATGTACACGATTTAAATGTATTCTCTTCACGTAGGTCACTTTATGTTAGGTTATATTGAATACGAAAAAGTGACTCACACACTCCAACTCAATTTTCCTGCAATGTAACTTATTAGATTCTCCTAAGGACGACATTATCATAAGTACATGTATGTCTGAATTTTGAAGTAATTGTTAAACCGATCACGAATTTATCTCATGCTTCGTCTTTTAATACTTTGTTCATGTGGTATCTAATGCGGGATTGCGAGTAATAAGTTTTCAAGGTTAACTTTAATTCATTTTATTGCATGACTTTTCGTGCAATATTTCCTGTTTTTGATTAGTAAGACCAGACTTTTTGAAAAAAGATACCTTATAGCTCAGATAAAGAACGGGGTTCAATATTTGAATAAGCTATGGTCATCATTTCGATTTCTGTTCGATGTCCTAAAATACTTAGAACTATTATCATATAAATGTTAAATTTCAAGTTAATAACATATTTCAAGGTAGTAAATTATACATGGGTCCCTAGATAGTAGGTCCCTAGTACGTCGGTCAAACGTGATTCCATTCATTCGAACGTAACGCAAAATGTCAAAATATCGGGAGGGTCCTCATACAAGTGCGTATGGCACTTCTAACAAGCCAGTGTCATCATCGAGTTAACGACTCTCATGGACGAAAGTGTTGCGAACTTATAGACCCCGTAAAATGCGGATCAAAACGACTGATTTATTTTCCGTATGAGGGAAAAAGCGTTCGCCAAGCGAATGTCACGCCTACCAATTGTTTTAGTGACTCCCAGTGACTCCCACGTGATTGCACTTTTAAGTCCTATACATTTTAGAACTTTACAATATTTGTCATTGCTAATTGGAATATTTGTAACTGTCCAGGCCCTGTACGTGAGATTTTATGTGATTGATTAGTATTTTGCTTTCATCTTCCTATGTTATAAACGTCATAGGATACTTTGGATCCCGATTAAAATATAGATCCCGAGGAAATGAAAACATCATTAATCTAACGAGGCGAAAGTCGCGGGCAAAAGCTAGTATGTATATAAATATAGATGTAATGTGTTTTGTCTGTGAAATAGGTGCACGTAAATCGACGCAGCTCCAAATCGCCGAACGCATGCGTGGCGAGCTACGACGACTGCTACGAGCGGCACGGCGTGTGTCTGCACGACCGCGAACGACGGTGCCGGTGGACTAGGTAACTTACTAATATTATAACAGTTTTTGGTCTGGATAGATGTCTGGATGTCTGTTACTAAATGGATTATAAATGTTGAACTCTGGAACGATGAACATGTCAGTTTGTATGGATGCGAAATTTACGCGAGCGGACCTACGGGAATGTTCCCGATATTATACTATCGCAGCTAGCAATATTTTATTTATTTATAAGCTAGACGTTTGTTAAACGGGCGTGCAGCACACTCAACTAATTTTTATACAAAAAAGTATAATGAATGGGCATACATGATGGTAAAGATTTCACCATCGCCTATGATACGTGCTACACCAAGAGAATCTTTTAAATGAACACCATTGGCTACGGACATGCCAGATGAGATATCCCGGGTAGTGTAGGAGAAAACATTTCAGCGTCTTTGTTGAAGAAGTCCATGACCATGTCGTTATTCAAAGGGAACACCTCAGGTTTTTAATGCAAGGTAATTTCATTGAATACATGGTAAAAACTAAAAAAACTGCACTGCAACCCATAGAAACATGTGATGAATCTAGAACAAATACAATTCTATTCGAAGAAGAAAAAGATGTGTTGATACTCCTGGAGACGCCTGTATACGCTGTGTAAGAAAGCGTAATCAAATCTTTCTCGAAAAAAGAAAAAACTACTTCACTGCCTAAATAGATGTTGCGTGGCACCTTTCCGGTTGAACTGTATACAATTTTAACCGCCTAGATCTACCTGCTTGTCAAATAGAACTATTAAAATATACTAATCATTAGCTCACAGCATCCTCTTTGACAAAAGTAGAACGCATGGTTCTGCAAGACATCAAACGACTGAGCTTCAGTTGTAATTGCGACTAGTGTTTTAAAATATGCACACGGACGCTTTGGACGATAGGGATCAGAAACGGAGATATCGTCCATTAAAATTATAGTGACATTTTTTTTTACTGGACAGTTATGTGTAGTTTCTTTTGCCAATGCCGACGCCACATTGGGGCAAATAGGCATTAAGTATTTCGTTTATAAAAACTAGAACAAAGCCGTACAAGTAAATAGATAACTAATATTATTTAGATTGCCGATGAAGTCACTTTTTTCATTTTAAGGACCAAAGTGTAACTGAAGGAACTGTATATAATAAGTGGTTAATTAAATAATCTGTACAGATTCGCGGTTACAATGCGAAGCAATAAACTTCGCAAGACCTTTCACAGATACCATCTGGTATTATTAAGTTAAAGACGAGGGAGATTAAGTAAGGGATTGGTTGCAGCGGGCTGTTATACAGTTGAAACTGGGCAAATTATTCATTAGATATCTATCATAAATGCTGACAGATCACTCGTTTCTTTGGTTCATTTACTGAATAAGTATTTAAGACGTCTTTAAAAATTTACCTTTTAAACTCATCTACTAAAAACTTAAATAACTTATTCGGTGATATTATGATTTTATACCGAACACCACAAGCTGTTCAGAATATTTAATCATAAGCATATAAACACTGAAATATTTATTTATGCGTATATTCGCGAACGGTCTTACGTGAAACACTGATAGTACACCGAACCCATTGATGCTTTTGCTTAGCCGCTAGACGTATTCACTCAATACGTATGTATGGTTTACGTTTCAGAGCGCCAGCCCTCACGAGATGCTTGCAGAAACAACACTTCAACGGTACCATGACTTGATTTATGGAACGCCGAATCGAATTGTAAACATTAACTACTATTTGTATATCTCGATACATCTCCAATGAAATTCCGCTGTTACCTTAGAATTTGTTACTAATTCTTATTTATAAAAAGTTCAAGGCTTTTCAGGGGTATTTAAACCAAATTTATGTTCTAACATTTTATCTGAGTTAGATGTCTATTATCTAACAATGTTGATAAGGCAATGTGTTTTTTAGTCAGGAAAAAAATGCTTTAGTAGTAAGATTTTAACAACATGCAAGATCATTTTCATAACAAAAATATTAATGAAGCGATCGACATTTAGATTCACATAAATGACGAATTTACGCGAAGATTTTTATCAATATTTTTTATTGTTATTATTGTAATTTTGTACCAGAGAGACTCCTAAATTGTTATTTCGTCTGGTAAGGCGAAGGAATTTTAACGTTATTTTGTAATAATTTATTTTAAGTTATATTTATATGTAAGTTAAACTGTAAATTAACAAGAATAGTGATATGTTTAGTTTAAAATAAATAATTAAGAAAATTATTTATGTTCATTTAATTACCGAACGCCTGCTCATTGCTTATGGCAAGATTAAAAAACAGGTATGAGTCTGGAAAAATTTCCAAAACAAAGAAAGGTTAGGAAGATATTCAACAACATTATCGTGAAACCTTGGCGTTCAGCTGCCGATAAATGAGGTACCTACAACTAGTACTCACCATGTCAGTGTGGTTGTGGTAATAAGTCTGCTCGATGAGCGGGAAGTTCTCTCTGCCCAGGCGTCGCTGTAGCTGCAGGAGGTGGCCGAATACCCATGGACGATCCTAAAGCAGATAGTTCAAATCATAATAAACACAAATGATAATATAAAAACTCACACTCACATCCCCGCACTGGGATTATATGAGTTGCCAAAGGAGGAATCTCACATAAACATCACAAACGACCAAGCCCCCCCGTACCAATCGGAGTGGCACCAATTAGGACAGGCATATGTGCAGCAGTGGACCTCCAAGGGCTCATGGATGGATGGATGGGATGGATTTCAATAGCCGAGTACAAACCAAAAGTAAGAGAGTTCATTTCAAAGTTTCATAATAATTTCAAGTTGTATACAAGCTTTCTTCTTGTTATCATATCGACCACTCGGTGCGCATTGCTACTTGACCTGACTAGGGTTGACATTTTACTCGTGGGTGCTCCCGAGAGAAGCCTCGTAATTCAGTAGACCGCGAGTCAAGATATGGTCCAATGTAAGGAGGTCTTGCTCACATAATTTTATTTATTAATAGAATATGAGAAAGATTTCCAATTTAGTTTTGCTTTGATCTTTTCCTGACGTAATATTACAACAAACAAGCCTTTTGTGTTGAAAAAGAAAATCAAAGCCTATAGAACCTTAAATGGTTTATTCTACATGGATGTGGTCCTTTACCGTCGGCCTCGAACGCAAGCTTAAAGTCGTTCACCGGGCTCGGGTACACGATCGGGCGGACAAGCAGCAATGAGACATCTTCAGACGCCGATGGATGATCTTACACATTTCTATCAGGACAGATAGATTTAGTTACCTGGAAGTGGTAGATTGAGTTGAGGCTGTTGATGGCCGGCACGCCTCCAAACTTGAGGCCAAGAAGCAGCGCGCGGTGGTCGGCTCCCGCGTCACGCACGTTCTGACGCACCAGCACGAAGTCAGGCCTGCGAACATTCCATGTTAAGCAGTTGCGGAAGGGCAAACGCACAATGTCAAGCCTAGAAACATTTCGTGCTAATCAGGTTGGTAGCCGTAGTAACCTCACCAGTGCCGCAACTTCCTGAGCAAAATTGTTAGTCCTACGATCATTTCGTGTCTGTCAGCTCCTAAACCGTCACCATACGGTGTAATAGCTTTAGCCGTAGACGAAAAAAAAAAAGATTGACGTTCGAAGCTGTATACAATGAAGGCCAAAGAAACATTTCAGGCCACAAATCAAACCTTTGTATTTACCGTATAGGAGTGGAGTACTTACTTAAAGCAGCGAGTTACTTTTGTTCCACTGCGGTACACGCCCATGGACACGTTAGCGCCTTCCGAGTTCGCCGTCACCGTCAACTCCTGTAAAACAACAATTAGTTCGCAACACCATTTTCATTGCAAATGGAGATAATAGGTATAACTTCATTGTCTTTAATAATAATGACATTGCACTTTGTCGCAATTAGCAAGATTATCATAGAATCTGAAGAGGTACCCACCTAACTAACCCAACTAAGTCTACAAACTTGGATTGTATAAGCGTTCTTCGTGAGCAGCACTTGGATAAGACTACAAACGCGTTGCCTACATAAGTAAATATGCTTTCTGACTAGGAGTACTTATCACAGGAATCTGGGTTTATCTACATAAATTATTGGAGTAAATTATGTTCACCAAAACCGATTTATAAGTTTTATAGTTGAGCTCGCCTCAATCTAGATGCTCTAATAACGATCTTCCAAAGGGCTCTAATAACAGTAAATATCGAAAGTTTTGACTTACATGGCACGATTAACTTAAGCTAGCACGCAATCGCGAGTTAAGACCAGACCTAGTGGAAATTGTACGTTGTGCTAGCATTAAGTTAATTTGCTTTATAGTATAGTTATACCTACTGCAGTGTGGTGGTGGTGACGGCACCACAGTACACAATTATCACCATCACCCGCTCTTCCTGCGGGTTTCGTTCGAGGCGTCTAAGGGAATATAACGGAGAACGTGCAGCGTCTTCTGTCTAGCAACTACCATCTACTGCGACTACCGTCTGCCCAGCGTGGTGGTTATATGCAAATCTTCCTATTTTTGGGACAGGCTGTTAGTTCAGTCAGAGGCAGCTACAATAGATCTAATCGAAGTGGCCTATGGATCTGAACCCGTACCATCTTTCTCAATAGTATTGCTTAATAGCCCCTTATTAAAATTAATAGGGGGCTAAACCAACTAAGCGAATACCACTTGGTATTATCCTATGACGAAAAATACAGTAAAAAAACAATGAACACTTGATACCGATAAAATTAACAAAGTAACTTAATGTACCTATTGTGAAATTAAAATTGATGACCAATGACAATCCGGATTAGATAGGAGATTTATTATATTTCCTTCTGTTAGCGCCTGGCGTGCGCTCTGAGATGGGGAAAGTAGCCAAAATTTGTTTTGAATATTTGGCTGCACAAATAACAGTATCACTGGGCATCTTGGTTCTATGTATAATAAATTGTAGGAGTGCTAAAGGCGGGATTGGCGTTGTTGGAGCTTAGTTCAAAATGTGATGTCTCCATTCCAACCTATTTTGCGCGGCGATAATATATCGCTAGTAGTAGTAGTAGTATTACGTAGGTATGCGTCTGACCTATGAGAAAAATTTGGCAAAAATTTAAAGCCGAATTAAAGCTTAATACCTTAGCTTTAGCCATTTTAACACGAACATTTTCGTCATCTCACACTGTCACCGCAAGAGAAACAGTCTTAACAAATTTGGCACCAACTTTGCAATCTACATAATTGATCCGATTGTGTGCGCGCGCAGCACTACATTCACAGTAGCGTTTCAATGAATGTTAGGTAGGTACGTTCATTTGCGTTCGCTAATTGCCTACAAGTTTACTCCAGAAGTTAAAGTTAGCAATCGCTAGTGGAAGCGTTAACAATGTATTTATTGAGACGCGTTCCGAGTACCGGCTAATGAGCTTCGAGTTACTTCTTGCAGCACACGCTCTTGATGTTACACTGGCAATTTTTTCGCGAAATTTGTCTACAGTACTTTGTCTACTTACATAGTCGTGTTATAAAAACCTTAGTAATTCCGTCAATTTTAACAAAATAAAGTTGTATCATATTGCTAGTATTCAAAACGCGCTTACATACCCACGCCCCCGCATTTCGATTATCTGGCAGACGAAAAGAAAACAACACAATTTAACGACCAAGACATATATTTGTAGATATTTATCCGCCAATAAAAGGTCGGTCCCGGCTGAGGCTCGATCATAATCCATCCACAGTCCGAGAAGACTTAACAGCCACGAACTTGGCGCATGGGACCGGGCGATCCGAATCTAGGCTAGGCTATCCACGTTTATATTGAGTAACTGCTTATGTCTTACGACTAACCTTAAATTCAGCCTGCTCGACGCGAATGTCCCACTCGCCAGGCAGCCGGCGACCCCGGAAGTACTTGGACCAGTCGGTGTTCTGGTCGTCCACCACCAGCAGCGTCACGCAGCGGTCGCGGTTGTACCCGCGGCCCACTGACGCCACAGATGTCACACTCCCTGATGAAAAAGTTCACTTGACTCGAATCGATTATCGGGACATTGATCGTAGCTTGAAAAGTTAATAGTTGAGCTTCTGGGCATGTATTCATCAGCCGGACAACACTGATACAATATGTATTGTGTATTCATAATATTACATTTAATCTTTATTCTAAGGACTTAAACTAGGTTTTTAAAAACGGCGGCCTTAATGCATACTCCTACCAGTCAACCCAGGGCGACGGAGAGCACATGTGGTAGGTGGGCTCTGTCATATAAATACTACGCTAGTAATAATATATCTCATAACCAAGCAAACTCATACGATGTATCTACTATAGGTAGGTCCTATTATTTATTCTGTGATAATACTTGAAGCGATTAAAATCGCGGAGGGGCCGGGCAAGTTTACGGAAAATCCACAATAATGTATTAAATTAATACGCAGCTAGACAGGTCAGTAGTGCAAAGTCTAGCACAAAAAATCCTTAAAAATTACCACCCTGGTCTCTAGCTGCGCCCGTCGGCGACTGCAGGTGCTGCTACTTCGAATCGTACGACATCGCCAGTGGTGACGACGGCCGCCCCGCAAGTTCAGGGAGTGGTCCCGGCTGGAGCCCGCGGTCGCGGCATGGAATAGCTACATGTATTAATTAAGTTAAGCAGATAGACAGGGTAGCAGGGCAAAATCTAGCATAGAAATACCTAACAAATTGGCACCCTGGTCTCGAGCGGCGCCCGTCAGCGACTGCACGCGCTGCAGCAGCGATTCGCGAGACTTGGCCGGTGACGAAGGCGCAGAGGTCCCGCGAGATCCGCCGCGCAGGTTCAAGGAGAGGTCTCCGCTGGAGCCCGCGTTCGCAGAACTGGCAGGGGGTGGGGCCGCGCCGCTTCCCATACTCCCGCCCGTTGCTAACATTTAACAGTAAAATATTATATATTATTGTGATTGTATTCCGTGTGAACTAAGTTTAAATGGGAACTCTGCCCGGACTGTTTCGACAATACTCCGATCCGTTGGGCAGAGTCCGCAAAGATACATTATGCTAACATCTAGTTGGGTACACTGTGCTAATACACACAATATCAAAGAACAATGCCTGTTTCGGTGCTGTTAGGTTCTTGTTGACTACAAATACATAAATATGAGATACCGGGAAACGGGTCGCCCGTCATCGCCCGATTCACCAAATTAAAAGGAATTAAATAATTAATCGCGAACTAAACCCGATAATCAGAGGAATCGTCAGCGCGTTGCCGGTCTTAGTATCATGCATTCAAAAATCCACTGGAATTGCTGTATAAGCAATTACCACCTCTAATGAGCGCAATTTTTCTTGTGACAGTAAAAATAAGGATTATCGTAAGTATTTTAATAGCTAAAACCACAGTACAGGCCGCCCAAAAGCTTCTGATAAGGCTTATGTGAAGCAGGGAAACTTTCATGAAATTTTGCCATTAAATGCAACACCCGACAACTGACGCGAGTGACGCAGTCCCTGGAGCCCGAATCCCAGGATCCTGTACGCGATCATAGATATCATTGGTGTATTAAGTGGCTCTTACCCTGGGAGGTCGGCCTCTGACTCTGCGGCTTCGGCTGGCTGGTGGTGGCTGGCTGGCCGGTGTAGGGGTCCACCTCGCCCTCATCGCACTCCGACTGCAGGTCCCCCGAGCTGAATCTGCGCAACGCCTCCGCTGAGCTACGCCCCGCGTCACCGCGCCACACCACGCCACATCACGCCGCACCGGGACAGGGACACGCATGGGAAGGAAACCGACACACACGCAATGTAGCCACTCATTGAATACGACACTCATCCGGTCGCCTGTTTGTTACCCTACGAGACACAAGTCATGCTCGCGCTATTCTCAATCCAGTTTCGATTTCCGCGCGGTAATGAATGCGAGCCAGGGGTACACACACATACAAGTGTTAAAACGCTAAATCTGTTGATGTAGGATGTCCTGATTGAAAACCATTCTATCGTTACTATGTACCCTGGTAAATACTTACCGCTTTTAGCGTTGTAAGCGATCACATCGAAACACAACATCTGCATCGAGGAGTTAAGCGCCATGCACTGAGTATGATCTTAGAAGTCGTTACTTGCGGCGGGGATTCACGGGTATGTTCATACTCTGCGGCGAGATGCTGCAAATAATAACTGGGACCATCGCGGCGTGGACTTAAAGAATTGAGTTAATGAGTGGTGCTACACGGTATGTGAACAGCGGGACTGGGGCGCGGACGGTAGGGTCAAGTGCGGATGAGGGTGGAAGCAGCGCAGTGAAGCAGTTCGAGCCTTTTGCGATCTTTCATTATGGCGTAACTTGTTTTCAATGGCCGATTTAATACATTTTCACTGACAAACAATTTTATAGGAAGGATTTTTTTTTAAAGATGTTAAAATTGTTATTCTAATATCAGGCCATAGTGAGCAGAGCTCACTTTAAAAAAACACAGGCTATAAGTCACTACTTATAGCCTGCGATCTAAAGACCAGGTTTGACAGCTAAAAACATTATGTTCAACATAGTTTCAAAGTTAACCAATATCAAGGTATCTAAACCAGACTAACTTCATTTTGCCAATAACAAAGGGTTATTAAAAGTAAATTGTTTGGGAAAAAGGAAAGTGTGAGGTATGTAGGTACTTGAAGCGCTCGGGATTGTTATTATTATATGGTCTCATAAATAAATAAGATATACCTATAGCTCATTCCTCACCTATCTAAGAATATCTAAAACATCTAAATAGATTGGATTAGTTTAATTCCGAATTTTTGGTAATATATTTAACAAGTTAAATTTAAAGTATTTTGTTATGTGACGTAAAATTAGCTTGGAAATTTAAGTAACTGAACAAAAACCCAATCCAAAATAATAATATGATGTCAAATCTGGCCTTTTATATGATTTTATTTCAACTTCAATCATAATAATATCATAGCAGTTGAATGACTATAATTAATTAATAAAATTATATTAGGTACCTATTCATAAAAAAAAAGAAAAAATTACTTCGAAGAAGAAAACCATGCACGAGCATAAGATACAGAATATTATTTCTAAGGAAATCATAAATAATTACATAAACCATTCCAAAGTAATAACAATAAACAATGTAATAATAGAAAAAGGAAGAATTAATTTTATAATTGTCAAAGATTTCACTTTGTATGCAATAAATATACTCTACGTACTTTGTTAAAAATCACAGTACATACCTTCTTTTCAAGTAATTGACATTGGTGGTGAATGAGTTTCGAAAGCTTGAGAAAGACAGGGTTGATGTGGTCGCGGCCTGCGGGCCACAGATGCCAGGACACCCCGACCGATCTATTTTGACCGCCCCTTTGACACAGTTAAAAATAAATATTATTATTTGACTCATATTTGACTGCTCAACAAAGCTGAATTACTTTTTATAAAGGACATGACCAATTTTTCCTATACGGTTGATAGTAACGAACATTTTATAGACCCTAACGATAAATAATTATTTTTTCTATAAATAAGTACATGCAAAAATACGTTCCGTTCGTTGCGTTCCGTGTAAATACGATAAAATATTATTAAGTATGTACCTATGAATTTCTGATGTTCATACATCTGAATAAACGGGCGTTGATAAGAATAAAGTTTATAATAAACAGGTAAGTATAGCTAAAGATATCGTATTTTTAATGGTAAACAACAATAAACAACAAAAATACCTTCTTTCTGTACTTTAAATGTATGGCAACGCGCAGTACTTTACGCAAACCAGTAATTCTTACAGACTCGAAACCAGTAAACTTCGTACAAGTAAACTTTGCTTGCTCATCCATGGTCTCACATCATAGATCTATAAGACTACGCATCAGAATTTAACTAATAATATAATTCCAATGGCCCAATTAATTAAATTATTAAAAAGCCAAGCACTCTCTAGTTTCAACCGATCCTTACTGATTTGACTGCATATGATTTATTCACCACCACCACCG
The DNA here is from genome assembly GCA_018245335.1 of Dalla quadristriga. Classification (NCBI taxonomy): domain Eukaryota; kingdom Metazoa; phylum Arthropoda; class Insecta; order Lepidoptera; family Hesperiidae; genus Dalla; species Dalla quadristriga. Next base: position 24,545 of record DWLO01000068.1, read on the forward strand.
GGAGTTACCCAGTTAAAACGAAGACATGGAAAACGTGGGGAATTATCCTTTGCCAAACACTTCACACGTGTTTCAATAGCACTTAAAATCTCTCTGTCCTTGTTATTTCAACGTTTCAACAGAACCACTAAAACAGAGCCGTGGCACTCGCAGGCTCGCAGCTATACTTGAGTGCGCGCCTGCCAGCTTGCTCACACATTACGGAGAATATTCATAAAAAGATTACTTAATTATCAGGCACTGAAATAAGTGGCTTTTTTTCTACTTCTGGCATGCATAAACCTTTGGTCTTTGTGACGTCGACCCAAGTAACGAGACACGTCCGTCTAAATTAATCAAAAAGTATTTTGTAACTACGACAACCCTCAGTTTTTTTTTGCTTATTATTACTGTAAAGTATTTTACCATGGACGGGCTATATTTTATTGGTCTATGATTATACTAAGTAAATATCATGGATTGACTTTGCAAGAAATGTCGGAATATCAATGTATCCGCAAAAAAAAGATAGGTATATCAAGTAACATTTGTTCAGCACACCAAATTATTTTGCGGATAGACACAGTTTGTGATAAGTTGTTCGTTTACCTACTCTAGATTTTCTGAACGACATGCATCAGTGTATAATTTTATCTCATTTTTAGAACACGTTGTTTTTTTGGCCCTACGCATTAACGCATTTGTATGTAAAATCGGAAGAATCTCGTGTCTAAGTATTTTGTTATTTTTTTTAAGCTACAAACTCATATCAGATCAGTACAGTAGAACTCATAGATATAAATATTGCGAATCTGTAGTTGCTTTTAAGCGTTCCATGTCTGTTTCTAAACTGTCAAGATCCTTTGTTCGCTCAGAGTATGCATTGATAAATGTCAGTTTTACCAAAACTACCTGTACTTACCTAGGGAATTATAACCACAAGTAGCAGCTCAGCAGTCTTAGCAGCTCAGAGATGTAGATGTGAGTTGTTGGAGCGAGGAACGGGGTGAGGATACCTGCGAACAAAATGGTACTACATACACATATACAAAACAGTTATTTTAAGTTTAACCGTTTTATTCTCACTGAACTTTCCGGGATCCATCTACTCAGTCATGCCGTAGTGGTTATTAATTAGCAGGAATATTTTTATTGTTATAAGCTAATCTAAACTACTATGTCATTAGACGAACTGGCGAGTCTCAATTACTATTATAAATAAGTACTTACAAGTTACTTACTTCGGAATTCTAAGATTAATTCTGAGTCTGTTAACTTATAAGTTTTCATCTCTACTTTATAAGCGATATGAAAATCTATTTAGAAAAACGTTGCATTATATTATATATTATGATCTCATTCTAGTCACGAAAGTAGCTGTTTGGCTTAATGCCAACAAAATTATCAACCGTAGTGGAGGAGGTTAGCTTGCGGCCACCCCTGTGTTGACCTCCCAGATTCAGTATAGGTCACCGGGCTATTTTACATTTTAACCACACATACAATGAATTATAGACAGTTTTGAACGAAATGGTCGCATGTTTTTAACATTTTGCAGCCCTACCGTATTCGACTACCTTATTTTACAGCATAAAGATAATTGAAAGAAGCGTTGTCGCTTCTTTCTTCGTTTGACACATTCAAGGCACGTAAATTAATTTATTACTTGGAGAATCTAGTTACAAAATGTGTTGTGCTATGAAACATTAGTTCGAAAGTTGAAAAGATCAAAATTTTAGTCTACGCACAGACACAAAACATTTAGTAAATGAATGTACCTTTGGGATCGTTACTGAAAGTATAAAAATTAATGAGTTACACTAGTATAGTGTCCCATGAGGCTTTTAAAAAACGCGTGACAAATATAATCCAACGTTTACATTTACGTAAACGTTATTTAAGTTTTTAAAGTGAAAAGTAAACATTAAACATTTGTTTATTGTTTATTTTACAAACCAATCCTTACGGCTTATAGTTTTTTGTCTTTGTTATGTTTTTATTCCTGTTAGTACGTATCTATTAGTGTTTATCCAGTTAGTATTGGTCCTATTCGAAGCAAGATGCACTACAACTTGTGAGGACTGAAGTAGTGTAACCACGCATTTTGGTAATACTTAACGTACGCCCAAAACATATAGATCCATTTCCTATTGCGGGGTTGTAAAAAGAGTTGTAAAAGTTGAAATGCGTAGTAGGTTGCGAAAAGTTGGTGTCTAATGTCAAATAAAAACCAATGCATTACTTTCCCTTTACGAATTGCATTACTTTCCCTAAACGTAGCTTACGTAGCAATAAAATTTGACCCACATATTAAATCCTCTCTTGTTTAAAATAACCTTCCATTTGATCATGTGCCTATACTAACCCGTAACCCCTATAATTATTTCGCCAACCATTGTTTTACCGTAGAGCACATATGTGCGCTTCAGTGTCTTGCGCCAGACAACGCTTTACGATCCGCACATACTCGTACTTACACTGCAACGCAAACTCTTCGTGGCTGTCACACAATGTAGATACGTAATTTGCAGTGTGGCTACTGCCATCTATTGACACTCGCAACCACTATACCGAACTGTAGGAACAGAAAGTAATGTAAGTTAGTCTCTAGCTAGTCGGATATTGTTATGATGACAAATGATGTAGAACTACAGCTAGTTAATCATTTACAATAAAGACTAATCAATCTTATAATTTCAAATTCTAAAAAGTCAACTAACTCGCAGTTGGCTAGCGTGGTGGAATATGGCCTAATCCTTCTCATTCTGAGAGGGAATCCGTGCTCAGTAGTGGGCCAGTGATGGGTTGTGATGATGATGAATTCTTAATATTAAAATGACATTATATAAATTCGCTGAAGTTTTACTTCCACGAGTTTCGTATCGCCACAGCCTCGTTTCCTTGGCCTGTTGCCCACCAAGCCTTTGTTCGTTCTTTCAGACACTTATACCGACGGCTCATGACAATCCTAACGTAACGACCTACGTAGCAAGATTCTATGAATTTCTGTGCTTCGAAAGTCCCATATATGGGGTGGTCTAACTTGTTAACCGTATCTAAGGGCTTCGGTTGGATTGAGTTGACCACCAATGACAATATGCACTAGAACACCAGGAAACCTTTCCTCAATCGTAGGATGAAACCCGTGCTTCCAGAGTGTCGCTACTTAGTAATAGCTACATTAGCTACAATATATAAGTGATACTTTACTATTTTTTAACTTTTCATAATCTTTTTAATTAAGTCTAAAGTGCTGAGTTTGTAAATGAAAAAATAATAACATTAATATTTTAAATATTTTTGAATAATATCGATAGGCGATTGTCGCCCGTGCCCGTCGGCATCGGCGCCCGGCTGCTGGCTAGATGCCAATTGTGACGTATAATCGGGGATCAACCCGAATAACACATTACTATTTATAAAAAAATACATTTAATGGATGTACATACAATAAATTACAGTATAGAAATTTACCATGAAAAACAATGACGTTTCTAACAAAAAACGTCATGGATAAAATACATGAATTTTTTATGAAATCTTAAGAACCTGTCACGCAAAAAATCCAAACAACAATTATTATTTTTTTAAATTCTTTTCAGTAAACTGATATTCTAAGTACCCTTGAAATTTACAGTTCACGAAAGGCTTCCATATTATGTTATCGTATCATATCATATAAATGTATGTGTATGGGGAATTATATTTAAATTGGAAAGGTCAAGTGCCGCTGGATAGGTTTTCGGTAACGCAGGAGGTCTCCTGGCCCGCAGCCAACTGTGACGCCTGCCGCAGGATCGATCCCGAGAGAACAGCGTTAAGCTACTCGACAAACACCCTACGCGCAATGCTATCGAACCAATTTCCTTTAGATGCTCCAATTTCCGCTTAGAAACGATACAATGAATCACTACAATAATATAGTTTACGCGTGAATAGATATTTAATCTGCGATGATAGATATTCATTAAAATATAGGTACTTGATTCAGGATAGGAACTCAATAAATATATTTACCAGTGTTGAAGTCGCATAGCGAAGGTATCAAACATGTCGTACTTAATGTTATTTATACTAGATATATAAAAAGAGAAGTCCTAACTCAGTCACTCACTGCCTGACTCAGAAACGCCCAGCCCAAACCATTGGACCAAGAAAGCTGAAATTTTGCACAGAGGTTCCCTTTATAATATAGAATTGTACAGAAAGGAAGGTTACGCCATCCCTTATGTCGATCCCATACATTTAACATTATTTTTGAATGATTCGCTTTAGAGCGATTGTCACTAGTCTAGGGGGACTGAACCGCGAAATCGTGCAAGTGGTTTTGAACATGAAAATGTTAACTACATCATACTGATGGAGTAGTGTCGATTTTAAACGGTTTTTTTTATGGTTATAAGATAGCAAACGAGCATGCAGCTCCACCCATCCGCTGCCGCCCATGACATCTGTGAC
>DWLO01000069.1:0-28970 GCA_018245335.1 Dalla quadristriga
TCAACACCAGTGTTGCAGTAAGGTGTACGGTGCTTATATATGTGTGTACTCTTGTGAAGTTGATTCATTTAAGAAACACTCGTTACTTTTCCAGTGGATACAAAATTACAATTAATTACAAATGGTGATGTCTGTAAAAATTTGAGTATTTGAATGAGAACAACCAACAGGAATTAAAATTGATTGACCTACGATAGTAGTGAGTCTTCATGATTTCTTTTATTGGCACTTAGTAAGTATACATGTTTGGTTAATTGATACAGTGATAGTCATGCAGCACGCTAGACAAAACTATACGGATTATGTGTTTCCAGATAACTCGCTATACGTAATCCTTCTGCAGAAACAGTGATAATTGAAGAACTATGATGATATTTTTTTACGAATGGTAATATAAACAAAATTATATTTCAACCAGTGTACTTCAAACGCGATTATATTTCTATTGTTCTCGTCCCGAAGCCACCATCCGAGAGGACAAAGATATTAATACAGAAATAACAAAAGTTATCGAAATTGATTAAATACTTTCGCATAGTTAAAAAGTTTTTAACCGCATAACAACATTATCTGAAACACATGCGGTGGTTCAATACACGGCGTAATTAACACTGAGTTAGACACGGATCAAAGCATGCTCGCCTTAGCACTCGGTTAATATATTACGATGATGCTGTGGGGACCGTGGCGGTGCACGGCGGGAGCATGACGCAGCCCAAGACTTTGTTGTTATTGATCGTCAGATACATCCAAATAAATTGTCAAACTATATGATCAATGGACGCGCAACTTCTCAACTGTTCATAATTTCATCAGTTTTATGTGGGACAACTTTAGCCTTAAAACATTTGCCACGAACAACAAAGTCCGAGGGACCACGGCGCAGGATGACGCCACTGAGCGAACGCTCATTCCAACACAATTACCTATTTGGCGGCAGAGTTGGTCAATTTGCTCACGACCCGCGTTAGGGCACGGTTCTCAGCTTTCAGCCTTTCGTTCTCGGCTTTTAGCTTTTGCAATTGCTACAAAACGAACACCAACATTACAACTCGTCATCTCATCGATGTGGCGACCATCGCGCCATTATGACGACTGCAAAATGCAGCGTAACAAACTATAGAAGCCGATACACATTTGATAAGTTATTTGAAATTTTAAAAGAAGATTTTTATTGATATTCTTGTGTGTTGTAATGTCCCGTGTGCTGGCTTGCTGCGTAAAGGAAATAAACAATACCTTCAGTTCTTCCTCCATCTCGGAGAGCTTCCGTTCCATGGCCCTCTTCTCCCTCTTCTCGATCTCAGAAAGTGAATTTTGGTTCTGAAAAAATTAAAAGAATACTTTAACAAATCATCACCGATTAAAACGTTTTGTTACAATATTTACAGGACAATTTCTAAATCAATAGTCGGCCGACGAAGCTGTTTAGACAGAGCAATCGTGCGTCGCAATCAAAACATTGCGACCCAAACACACACAACATTTGAAAAATTCTTTCAATGTCATATTTCATTCCATGTTTAGAATGGACCACTTTAAATCGAGTGGCTTTTCGTGGGGACCTACGTCGCAACTTAATACAACGAAAAAATAGGCCACCGAATGAGCTTCTCTGATAAGATATTTAAAGTAGAAAGTTTATATATTTCAATTAAAAAAATACTTTAATAAAGCTAGGTTTTGCGGATCAGTCAACGGCGGTGTCAGTGTTCACGCAAATATCAAAGGCGTTAAATCACTGTTTGGGTTTGTACACTATGGTAAAAGTGACAACACAAATAACACAGCAAGCCTATTTCGCGATTACAACATTCGCTGCAAAACAAATGCGTCGGACAGATAGAGATGTGTAGATAGTTTCGACTCGAGCCAATCTGTCAACTAGCATGTGTACATAATTAGTGTTTAGCGGTGGGCGGGGATTAGTCAAATATTATTTTAAAATAGGGACAAATACACTTGCAAATAAACAACAGTGATGTCACGCTTCGAATAATCCTCTATTAGTAAAGTGAAAACATATATTCTCGAATATCATATGTGTATAGTGTTGGTCTGCACGGAGGCAAATGTTCAAATATCTCATCGACTACACCTGGAGAACGCAAAGCATAATATCATTTAAAATCAGATTGTAATGTGTTTTAAACATAAATTGGCAAGGAGGCGATAGATCCACATCCATGGAACGGGCAGCCGGCGAAGGGCTCGACAAATATACACTTCGGCAATTGACGTAAATTGGCTAAATTTACCAACAGGTACACCTAAAATGTTACAGTTGGTTTCGCGGTGCAATTTCAGCAAAAACATTAATAATGCAAAATTACAAACCGCTGAAATCGCCTTTGGTCGTATTTGACTTTGGATGCGTCAACATACTGGCAAAATAATGATGTAAGAATTTTCAAACATTTAATAACGAATTATTTAAAAGCGTTACACAGCATTTGTACACATAACACAGCAAATTCGGTTGCTTGCAGCTGATAAGGTGTGAAAACGGGACTTTAAGTCAATTGCGCAGAATTAAATATATATAATAAATAACTACGCTAATCTCATTTAAGATTTTATTTTTCTTGTTTTAATTTGAGAGGTACACTAAGGCAGGCACTTATTTCCCCGCGATATCAGACGGTGCCCGATGTACTCTCCAATTTGACTCCAGTCTTAAAAACGTTGGCTGCGAAATGACTACGAACTATTTGGATTTTTTGTAGTAAATAATCATTTCAAACAAATTCATATATTCAAAAAGTAAACTTTATGTTATATATAATTTATTATTTTATTTTTAAGGAGGAAAAGTTATCGAACGACTCAAAAAAGGAGCACCGGTCGCCCCACGGTTAGGTGGACTAACGGACCTGAAGAAGATAGCTGGAACCCGCTGGATTCAGAGGGCACAGGATCGGTCGGACTGGCGTTAATTAGGAGGACTATGTCCAGCATGAATGGATGGATGTAATGCACTAAAACAAATGACAATTTAGTGACAATGCAAGTTACACAGCACAAGCGCAGCATTGAAGGATACAATTATAAACTACACTATCTATTAGATACTTTATGATTGATTAATGGCACACACGAACCTTAAAAGTGTTGTTTTCTCCCCTAACGGAGCGAACAGTGGATCCAACTACACTAAGCCGTTTTTTTTCTATGACGCCTGCACTTTACAGGCAATTTTTCAGCACTGTTAACAGACGGGTTTAGATCGTTGTACAAATCAACCTTTCGGTAAAGCGACAATAAGTGATCTTATGTGAGCACTCCAGCCCACGAACATCATATCGTTTTAACGGCAAAGGGAAACAACGTGGGGAAACCTGCATGCATGTGTTGTCCATAATATTCACAAAGGTGTGTGAAGTCACCAATCCACAGTTGGCTAGCGTGGTGGAATATGGTCTAAACCCTTATCATTTTGGCAGGAGATCCGCGTTGAGTAGTGGGCCAGTGATGGGTTGTGATGAATATATTATGGTGTTGCTGTATATGCGCAGTTGGCAGTTGGCGTATTGTATAAGCGCAAGGAACGTGATTGACCCCAATGATTAAACGTAACGCTTCATCGTTCTCGCATTATGTGGCGGAGCTGATCAGATTGTTATTAGTGTTAAGTCAACTAAGCATGAAGGTGTGGCTAAAATCCTTGATAATATCTCGGCTTTTTTCGGTTCCTAAACGATTGTTATGTGTGTGTATATTCCAACCGCGACAAGAAATCCTAAATTTTAAGGTTTCATATAAAATCTTGTATAGAGTAACCACACTGGAAAGCTTAGAAAAAGCCAGCTCTAGCCTTTAATAGTTCACATACTAAGTTATCATGCACACTAGAGTAGGTACCATTCGCACGAGACTATTAAAGTGACTCAAGGCTCGAAACGTACATAGTTAGTGGTTACACTCATTTGACAGATCATGCACACTCGCGTACCACTTGCGTGAGCCTGGTGATGGTTGCGCGCGCATCCCTCAAATGTTGCTCGGAGGTGGTGAGCAGCGACCGTAGGCGGCGCACCTCGCTCTGCGACGCCTCGTATAGAGCTTTGTAGTCCTTCTCTTCACCATCGTCCGTGCATTCGCCGCCAGACTGGAAGAAATCAAAGTCTTCATATTTAACTAAGTAAAAGAAAATTAGATGAATCTGTATACACAGCTGGGGAAGGGGGGTGATTGTACCGCTGAGTCTTGATAAATATACACAAATGATGCACCAATAAATAATATAGTTCAGATAGTCTACTCAATGCTTTTGAGACGTTCTCAGGCTATAACTGGTTTTCAGAATATGATGAGAGAGCCGAAAAGTAGTGCAGAATGAGTATTTATTTAACTTTTTACACTATTTAATTTGTTACAAGTAGTATTATTGACAACAGGAAAATATAACAGATAAACCATTTTATAACATAAATATTATTCTGAATAGTCTTGTAGAAGTAACAATATGATACAATATGAATTACGATGGCCTTAATTTATTTACGTATATAATATGGACAATAAACCACTTCAAAAGTTGTCAATTTGATCATATCAATAAAAACTATAATGACCGCCAAATAAAATATCAGTAAAAATAATCATAATTTAAAATAAATTTCAAGCTTATGGAACGTTGATGGAACGTTACGATAAGTGTATTGAGATAGAGAGAAAACAACAGTGAAGTAAAAGACTATAAAAGGTTGAAAAACATCAAACAAACATACACAGTATCCATCGGACGCGAGCGAGTTGAGACTAAGTGACCGTGAATTGAACGCTGCCACTGAATCAAGGGATGTAAGCGATCGCGATCTCTCTTTGTCTAGTCCTTTGCTTTTATCAGCTGACCGCGACTTTCGCTCCGGCCTCACTGGAGAAACTTGCTCTTCCGCTTCAATTGGAACGTCCACTTGGGGCTCTGGCACTTTTATCGGAGGCACCAACTTAGGCTTAAAGTTTTTTTGACTTGCTAATAACTTTTTGTCCAACTTTTTTAACACTGGAGTCATTAAATTTAAGGAGCCCAACGTTGCCCCACTGAGATACACCCCACCGTAACCAGAACTAGTTCCTCCATATATACCGAGGTTCGAGGAGGGCCGGCCGAGACCGGCAGTGTAAGGATTATAGTTTCTATAGGTATTAGAACTGTAAGAGTTCGAATAAGGATTGTATTGTCCACTAAACATCGAACCTAGCATGCTTGGGGAAGAGCCATAGTGGGAGGTGAGACTTCTCGGCCGCGAAGAGTACCTATCCTGTTTTCGACTCATCTCTGCTTACATCCCACACCGACGCGCATAGATACGAAATACGACAAAAGCGACGCCCGTTCGCTACAGCGTATGAAAACACACTGAGTGCTTTCCAACTCTTATAAATCTTTAACCGTGTGAAAATGTTGTCGACGCCTACGCACAACACCGGTCCATAGAAACGTGTGAGTGAGATATCGTTGTGACGCACTAAATGACGAGATAGCTATATCCACAGGAGCACGTGAGAAAATCATCACCTGTAAATATAACGAAAGCGTTGTGTGCGATCATTGACGGCGCGAAGACATTAGTCCTGAAAGCTACGCTTCAAGGGTGCCATCGGAAATAGAGTGGAGAGACACTATTATTGCCAGCAACGCCTCGTCTATCACCAAAGATTCAACTTTGGCATGGGGTTCGAAGGCCATCCTATGTCATTAATGCGTACTGCCCGCCTGGTTTGTTCAGGTACACACGTGCTAAAAATAAGCGTTCGCGCATCCGACGAACGAACATCATAATACGAATATAACAAAGCTTACACAAATAAAACGTCACGGATGCTCCTAACCACTAAGGGATGATAATAATTAATACTGCGAGTTAAAACAGGGCAGATGGTAACAAACTTTATGAAAAGCAACAGCTAAGTCATGTTAGTCGACCTTGAAGTTTAGAATCGTTAATTAAATCAAATTATACTTGTAATTTATTTCTATATATATACAAGTCACGTAAGAAAAATATAATTAAGTATAATTGTCTAAATGCTAAAAATAAAATCTATTTTCAAGTTTACGTAGTTCTGGTTCAGTCGACTGCTGACCCAAATTCTGTCTTGTTTGGAGCATTCTTAAGTAGATGACCGGAATTTTGAACGACGCATTCTAATTCCACAGAAATAATGATAACACTGCGTTTTATACACTATATTGTTAACCCAAGATTAAGTTTAGTTAAATTTATTATAAACGTTATTATTAATTTATCAAAAGTATAATGAAGCACAATAAATTATTTGATTTTGGCGTGTAATATAAGTCTCTTTGTAATGGTTATGGTAGGAAATCGTATTAAATTTACAGCTCTGTACGTAATGACGTCCAATCATGACGCATCCGATCTGATAGGAAGATCGCTGTCCGGTACGAGACGTTGACGATTTTATTATCGATCCGACTGTCTGAAGTCGAATTTTGCATAGGTATATTTGTTATGGACAATTTTTTTTATCCATGGTTCTATAATTCGTAGCAGTTGATTTACTGAATATTTTACAAAATGTGGTGATGATTTTATAGAGTTCAGTAAATAAATACAAACATATAACAAACAGGCTCCTCAATCTGCCGTAATACGGAAATACTGTGCGTTGGGTCGTTGTCAGTCATGATTCACGCAAGGAGTAATTTCCATATGAATAGTTCCTTGCAGACCACCAAACGGAACCGTGAGTCATTGTATGAATAACTTCCATTAAGAGACTTTAGAGAATCCTTCTCTAAACAATGTCGCTTTCTACAAATAAAGCTCTTGTGTTTTGTAAAACTTTTGTTAGATTTTGTTGATTAAAGTCGTTTTACTTCTAATCTTCAAGTTGATAGCGCTATAGTAGGCAGGTTTGTTAGAAGATGATCGCTTAATCTATGCTAAGATTATCCCTCCCGATTTCCATGGCAGCAATTATACAGGGAATATGACGACTTGCACCAAACTTTCCATTTTATCCAAATGAAGAGTGCTTCGTAGAACATACACATAATCTTCTCATCAGAATGTAGGTGGACCGTAAACACTTTTCACCTTGTACTTCATCTGGTGGCGAAAAGTGCGGATTTGCAGGTTGATTAGTTAGTAGTAGATTTAAAGCCATTTAACAAGGCTCCACGACTGCTCAGGATCCATTAAACAGTTTAGGCCTCCCTTATCAATAAAATTAAATAGGCACACCAAAATCAATGCGGCATAAGGCAAATCCTATGTGCTAATAAAGATACAATACAGCACACGTTTACAAATGTGCGGTACTATATCGCTCGCCCTAATTTATGAGTCTGTGAAAATGCTGTGTAGCATCTGGATTGAAGCCAATTTGTCACACTTCACACTAGACACTACTAGATTTACTACGCTATAATCCAACAACGAGCAAAAATCCATTATAATCGTGTATGTAAATTTAATGCAATTAATCTTGTCGTCCATTTATTAATTACCTACGATTATTAATTATTATATTTATGTCGCAGCCATTTTCTGCTCACAAGTTAAAAGCCATGATTGTGTAAACACTGCATTCTAATCTCAGCTAATACGCCGTGTAATCGCGACTTACGCAGACTAATGTGAAAATACAAAGTGTGAGATTAACATAGTTTTATATATTTGCTTCGATTTACTAAAAGTGCGAAAGCATCTTAAGTGAATTTACACTGTCTCAATGCGTCGAACAATTGTACAATTTATGTGTATTAGCTATATTTCACGTTTTACTGTCAATTTGTCATATAATGCTTGCTGTTGCGGTAGCGGTGGGTGGCCGAAAATACTCATACATTGCTCATTGTTTGCTTACGTCAATGCGGCATACAGTAAGCCGGCTTAGGATGACGGTTATATGTGTATAACCGAGGGTTAATGTGTATAAGCGAGTCTGACTAACGTCTTAATGAAGCGGACACAAGTGCATTCGATATCGGACCTAATAGTTAAAATTACTGATATTTATAAAATGTTACATGTTATATAGTTGAATAATGAATGTTCTACCTTCATGTTGGTCAGCTATCGACTTGAGGTTTAATGGATTGGTGAATTGTCAGCGAAACCACTAGAGGTTACTATTTATTATCACAATTATAACATACTAAGGTACAAGAGTTGTGAGGAGATACCTTTGCCCTTAGGTTTCTGCATAGGTACAAGTCTGTCTATATTTTCAACGGTGATTGCAGTAAGATAATGTGAAACAAAAGTAAACATGGCAAAATTATAATTCTACTACCACAAAAGTTAAGCTCCTGGGTCTTCCACGAAATTTTATCACTTTAAAGCTTTTGGTCACTTTTGCTAGATCCCCTAGATTTTGCTAGATGTTAAAAATATTTATATTTACAGATTCAGTAACAATTCTGATTTCAATGCAGCAAATAATACTGAAGTGTTTTAGCCGTTTTATAAAACATTATACCTACCCATGATTACTATACAACTATGTAACTTTTGACGGTAAAAGATGGCTATACTATTGATTGCTGACGGATCTAGGAATCGATGGCCTTCGTATGAGGTACGCAAACCTTATTGTAAAGAGTGGAGAAATAAATTGAAATAAGCCAAGTGTCTTCAATACATGTCTCTTGTCTGTTTTAACAGCAGAGGTTTATGACCTGCTTACCTTCATTCTGACTTTCTCAGAACAATAATTCTGTTCTATTCAATGTGTGTAACGATGGATAAATGGTGTCATTGAGTTTGCGAGCAGGGTCTATTTTAATCTTACTTTTTCATTTGGAAATGAACACTTGGCAAGAAGCATGATCAAAACAGAAAGACTCCAACCTGTTTAGTTCTCACTGTTTTGCAAATAATAAAATTTAAAAATTGTAATCCGATGACCTAATTAGAGCTTAGAGGCCCTATTGATTCTTGTGAATGGGGAATAAAGAAATGTCAAATTTTTTGAACAACGCACGCTATAATGTTTCGCTATTATGTTTCGCCAGTATGAAATCTGTTAAGCAAGAAAAAAATGCCGTTACCGCAGTTGAACCACCTCAAATATTTTTGCCAGCAGTTTATAAAAACCAAGTGCAACACTTGTTCTGGAACCATACTTAATACTAAAGTAACGAGCTGTTGGTACCGGGTTCGATCTCCGGCTGAGGCAGATACCTAAATACCAGATAAATATTTGTAGTCGGGTCTTGGACGTTAAACTGTGCTATTTTCTATGTGTGTCCACCATAGGAATCACCGCAACACACGGAATCATAGCGCGGGGATGTGAGTGAGTAAGCGTTTATTTATTATTTATTAAGTCAGCTTGATATTATATTATGTGACTACTAAATAAATAATCACGATACAAAATGATTACTTGGTAGGCAAGATTGGTTAGACAATTGGTTAGCAAGGTCAAGTTTCCCATGTTGACATCGAAGGGGCTGAAGGTTTGGAAGCAAAGAAGAAAGAAATAAAGTAACTTGTGGGCTATTTTTATTTACGCAGAAAAAACGATCTCTTCTTCGATCTCTTTGACGTCATCGAATTATTACATTACTTTTATTGACTTTATTAAATATACAGCTTACCGAAAATTGACTTGACTCCCATAATGCAGCAAATAAATTAAATTTGGTATACATGTAACTTTAGAGCAGCCTAATATAAGATTAATTGTTAAAAATTGACAAGATTCTTGGCGCTCTTGCTCTGTTGCATAATATTTCGGCAACGATTTTAACGATTATTATATGGGAATTGGGGATATCTTAAATCATCTAACATTTAGATAACTTACAAACTCGATGACCGCCATCTTTCTTATTAAATTAAAGATGCATAGAGAACAGTAAAGATTCATCAGTGGGATATATTTATATGAGTTGTGCAGCAGTACTGTTTGTGCGACATACAGACACATCAGAAGCCATGTGCAAAGTCAGACCTCTCAGAGACGCGCGAACGTAATAAACATTTATCAATAGCACCATTATCGTAACCATTTGCAAACGCTCAACTCCAAAAGCTTTTTATATCGGTACCAGTATATAATTGAGAGTTACAAGTTTGTTTAAAACCAATTCTATGGCCCGTGCATATTTGTTTGTAATATCTATACCCGGTGGGTAGAGGATTGCACGGTAACGATTACACAAGTACGTTTAATTTGTGGAAATTAAATATTGTACATAGTAAAACATAAATTAATTTGTTTTACAGACCACTTTACGACGATTGTACGGTATATATTTTTTGTATTTTAAACATCAATAAAACAATTTTACAGTGGTTGACAATAAAATACAAAATTGTCAAATCACACCAAAATCACAATAAATCACAATAAAAGCCAAAAACGATAATGTTAACTTCATCAAACATAGCTCGACTGCTTACTTATTTCCTCTGGTGGGAGTTACATAAGGAGCATATGCATGAATCATATCTCACAAAGATGCGCGCTTGTTTAAAACGTTCATTCTACATTCATTTGTATATTTACTTATTAGGTGTATAGCCATCGAGTTAGATACTTTATTTGATGCATAAAATGATTACTGAATGAACACTATTTACATTTCCATAACATCTAGGAACAACTAGGAAGGCATCCTAGTGAAATAGTTAAAATATTTTTTTTAATCATCTTGCAATATTGTTAAATGCAAAAAGTACTATGTTTGTTACTCCACCACGGTAAACCCCTTAAACCAATTGCCCTGAACTTTTCCCGGGGAGAGACTCAGGGACATAGAATACTATATTTGGATGAGTGGTTCGATTTGGCTAAGTAATCATATTTTTCTGTTTTCTGTGATAAATAAAGAAGGAGACAATGAATGGTCGAAGTGACATAATCAATGTCATTAGCGACCCTAAGTTATGAAGCCAATCTGTGCATTGCTAGCTCTTAAAAATGAAAAGACCCAATAATATTTTGCTAAACATCAATAGGGAAACAGTAAAAAGAGAATCCACACAGACGAAGTCGCAGGAACCAGCTAGTATTGTAATAAATAAGGGAAAATGCTAAGTCATTGCAATACAAAGAACACTAGTCATCAATGAACTTTCTGAAGAATAGCATTACGCATACTCACAAGTTGAAACATTGAAATTCGGTGTCTATTTTAAAGAACCCAAGTGGAAATGTTGTATTTTTAGATGTGTTATCTAATGCCAGTGACCTACCTGAACAGTTTCTGTGTCAACATCGCCCTCGCCGCCTCCGCCGCGGTCGTTAACGATGTCCTAAAAACAAACCACACATTTCAATGTTGTTGCAAAAACGACGAATATCTTTATAGAGAGGTATCTCGTCCCAGACTGAGGGTAGTTTGAAATACTAGTATACTGCAGTAAGCTACTGCAGATGGGATTTATGGAGTTGAGAAGATATGTTTATTATGAAAAATGTTTACTTTGTTAAAATAACGGATACGCACAGAGTCCATCGCCGTTACTGAGGTACTTCTAACTGGGTCAAAATATAATAATAATCGTTATTCTGCGTAGTATACACATTAACTTAACGCCACGATACATTTAAGTTAAAAATCGTAAATAGCTTACCAGCCTTGTAGATGAACTATTGAAACTATTACTACACAGTAGATCGATATAGGTAGCAGGAAAACTATTTGGACTATATGACCGAATTCCGATTCCTCGTTTCAGCCAGCAGCGAATCAAATTATCGATTCACTAAACCTGACTCAGTGGCACAATGGACCTATTTTCGTTTTGCAAGACGATTCGCTGAGCTGTTCTCTTAAACGAGAAAATAGTTCACAGCGATAAACGTATTAGTTTAGTTTAGTTTATAGCTTATAGAAGTTTGGGAATAGAACTCATAATAGTGATTTTTATTCTTTTAAGTGAATACTACCTATTAACACTGTTATAAACATGTTACCTTGTTACATAGTATAAAAGTTCTAAAATATTTAAACAATACTACACATTGCCCGCGGCTCTGAACGCATAGTATTTTTTTCACAAAAACATTCATTTCTTATTCTTCCTAATCAGCGGGAAAATTCTGGTAATAAATTATTTGAACGAAACAGTTGCATGGCCAATGCAAGTGATGTTCACCTGCCGTTGTATGAATTTTCCATTGGACTCCTGGCTGTAGTTTTTGGGAGATACGTATTACAAAACTATTTATCACTCGCTTTAACAACGGAGGACAACATCGCGGGGAACCATGTCTGCCAATTATCGCTTGGACGATTATTATTTTTTAGCCATTGTACCTTACCATAATACAAAAAAGAATCACTGATAGCCGAGTGATTAAGATTAACATCTTGACTTTTTGGGTGAACAATATCGTTAGGAAAACTGCATGCCTTAATGTTCTGAAAGTTAGAACTGCCCAGTCGCACTTGGACAGCGTAGTGGTTTATGGCCTAATGCGTCATTATTAGTGGGAGTAGTAGTGGAAGTAGTAGGAGTAGAAGTAGGAGTAGTGGGGCGGGGATGGATTTATGATGAGCCAAAAACGATTGAACTTACGTCCATATCGAGCTGACCGACGCCGGTGGAGCGCCGTTTGGGCCGGCGCCGGCGCTGTATCACGTTGAGAGCCGACTGCGTGCTTGCTGGCGATGCGTTGCTCGACGACTTGCTTTCCGAACTGCTCTCCCTTTCTTTCTCCTCCTCGCCTGGACGAGATATATGTATTCCAATAATAATGCACTTGAACTAGCCCAAACAAGACACCTTGCCTAACCATAGCCCACTAATTTGTCAACATAAAGTTGAACTGAAAAAGGGAAGGCTGTCTCAGAGGGACTATTCCAGAATACACACAACAATGCGAGCACTGCTACGGGTACTGCCAGTTGTTCATAAGCTTAATAACATTACAACAGAATAGCCTAATTCGTTAGTGCAGTTCATCCAATGACAATTATTACAAAAATCTCTTTATATAATATATGTAAATGTATATGTATTATAATATTAATGTTTACAGTGTGTGTAATGTCTATAGATAGGATTATGTAGATACATAACGCTATGTTTCTGAATGCCAGAATAGGACCAAATTAATGTGAATTATGTGGTGTATGCTTGTATGTACAAACACTGACACACACACTCAGGTGAGCCATAATAATCTGCCACCTGGCAGTGCGTTCGTAGCCTTACATTTTCTTTTTCTTATAAAGTAATGCGCTATTGTTCTAGATAATGTGTATATGTTATGTTCTAACCTACGCGTAATATATATAAAAATACTTCTTATTAGTATACTGACCGGAGCGCACATCTTCCTTGGTGGGAGTGGAGGGGATATTGTTGGTGTTATTGGCGTTATTATTGGCGTTGGTGTTGGTCGTGGTCGTAGTGTTGGCTGTGGAGCCTGTTGGAGGGCGGCGGAGGGGCAGAGTAACCGTCGCCTCGGCGGCCGCTCGCGGGGACGCCCGCCCCGCCTCTTCCAGCTCAAACTGCCGTGCAAAAATATCGTCATTAAACATATCAAAAAAATTCGATTTAAGAAGTATTTTTCGCGAGCCGATAGGGAAGCTTTTTAAAAATGGCGGTGTTTACAAAGTCGTTTCCGAAACTCATTCTCTGCTTTTGATGTTATAATTGTAAGGCGCTTTTTGAGGAGCCTTCATTAGAAATCCTTGGGAAATAAAGGAAAATCGTTACAGAAAGAATCGAAAGTAAAGTAAGACAGGATGTATCTTCAAGCAAGGACGGGCTCAGAACCCAGGAGCCCTAAAAAGGCACTAATCAAGGTTATCGGCTAGCAGTTAACCTGATGGAAGTTATTATATATTATGCACATGTGGCAGGAAATCGTCATAACGGTTCAAAAACTTAAAATTCGTTTCTTCAGAAATCTGAAATTGAAATTGAAATTGAATTGGCTCCTGGGAACCAATTTTTAATACTTTTTTGTCTGAAACTATTTAAACTTCTCCATATCCACTGATCATAATAATCTTGTGTTTAAAGAGCGGTAACAATTCGCTCATCATCACAAAATTTCTGCCCAGGTCATCACCATCGGCCACTATATGACATGGAGACTACACTACACCTATGCCCATTTTTCGTATCCGCCACCTTGAATTCCATCACTGACGACGTTGGGGAAAAGACAACTTTAGGAAAGTGATGACTTGGACATGAGCCAAAATTTCGAAGGACTATGCTGAAACAAGACAAAGACTTCGCGAATGATGAATGAGTATGAACACCAATTATAAAAAGTGTTCCTATCGGGTGGTTTTATGTTTTTAATACTTAAATTTTATTATTTCATTGAACAACATCTAACGAAAGTAAGTCAGGTTGTAAGACTTGCGTTATTAGTCGATAAGCGAACAAAATCAAGCACATTGAACTGTATTAGACGTTTTTGACTGCGCTAATATATAAAGTCAATAAATGTAAATAATACTACTACGTTACAAAATATATTATGACTTATTTACCATATAATATTGATGTGTCCTATTTATTGGAAGCTATAAGAGATTAAACAAAATATTTGTATCAATCTTGAAACATACATGAAATTATACAATACAAACATTTACATAAATCTGCCAAATCCTACGCAATAATAAACCATTATTGCAAAGCACGATAAACACATAGACGACGAAAATGACGTGTCTTAAATCAAATGAAAATAAACCGTTTTTGCGACGTTGGTACAATAGTAAGGCGGCTCTAAAATTGTAAAAGATCTATAAAGTCTAGTGTAGGTTTGTATATATCAGAAAAACATTTCACATTAAAATAACGCTTCCAGAAATTTTATCGCAGCAAGTTATTTCAAATTACATTATACTAATATTAATAAATGGACTAGCAGTGACCTAAAGAGACCACTGTTTTTATAAATATGTCACAACTTCCAATGATGTGTCTGTACAACAACTCAATATACGAATAATCGTGCAGGAAGTAATTCCTGCACTTCCGCTATTAAATTCATGCCGTGAACATGTGTATCGAGGCACTGAGGCTATAGTGTACTGTAAATGAACATAAAATGAACACAATTATGTTATGTTATAAAACCGGTCATGTTTAAATAGTTCTTTATTAATGAATAGTGTTTGATATTGAATGTATTAATAATGGTATTGATAAGGTAATGTAAGGTAAAGGTAATTTTTCTTTTTCAAAGCTAAGCAAGGAAGTATTTAACTCTAATTTTCTATTGATTTCTTGGCAAATAATTCTTTGATAGTTCTATCAACTTATGACTGATTATTACATGAAACGGACATCAATAAGCTTGTACGATTATAAAAGGCCATGACAACATGGAATCGAACACAACATTGAAAAGACACAACATTTAAAGCAAACACTCATGCTCAAAACATGGAAACACATAAACAATGACAGTGGTATAAAAATAAACACATACATGCGAATTATTAAATTCTAAAATGTATAAAATGTTTACATTACATACATATGTTTTGTATATGTTTGATTCTTATGAGCTTCAATCTAAGAGGTTAAATAAATAGCAGATTATGAGTTGATTATTCCGTATGAGTGGAAGGCCAAGCTGAATGAGTATAGGAGAGTTAACATAAAGCTCAGTTTTAATCCATCTTCAGTCAGAGAACCACGTTTTCAGCGCTGGTTGACCACATTTATAGCTATGAATGTGTTCATTGAGTCGAGGGCCTCGTAAATTAAGATAAGAAATTAATCGAGTCTCAATCTTTTTGAATACATGATTTTTCCAAATATAATTCTGATTATTGTTAGATCTACATTCGATTCAGTGAGTCTCATGCCTTGTGCTTATTTATAACATCAATTTACCGACATTACTAGATATTATGCTCCAAATATATGACATTTATTATATTATGCGTAATGCAATCAATTCTAATCAGTTTTGTTACGTATCAACACAAATATATAGTATTAAAAATTATTTTATCAAAAATATGAATGAATTATAAAAGGACAAAAGTATTTTTGATTATCTAAAATTGGACAAGTTTGAGCCGAAACGTAACAACATCAGAACGATACCGATATTTTGCAGTACTTAGAAAACATAAATTTTGAAAATCCCATATTATTGCCACACCATGCCGTGTTGCCGATTTATTAAGAATTTAAACGCCCAGGGATAGACTAATGACTATCATATGATTTCAATACATGTAATGTCACTGTTTGAAATTACACAATATTTAAAATGACCAAAACGACATAGAAAAATCAATGGTTAAATGAAATATAAATAATATAAGATAAGATACACGTTATTCCTCCGATATCGTACAGCTTTCATCATCACCAGTTTTAAAATTTAAATTTTTACAGTCGATATTTTAAATTTCATCGCTTAAGTACATAAATGTTTTATGAATGATGTTTTAAATAGTGAGATAGAAAACACGCGGCAGAGGACGTCGCGGCAATCAACGCCGTTTTACTCCCACGGTATGAAACTATTATTGCGACTCATCGACAAGTAAAACTTTGTTTTGAAACTAGACAAACTATCGTCATAATTCTCAATCACATCATTTTGATATTTTAAACTGTTGAAACGAAACTGCTAGGATCAGGTTTCAACCTCCCCTGTATCTTTTCTTATAGGAACGTCATATAAACTAATACCAAATCGTTTGTTCTACGTAATTGACGTTAATTAGTATTCAAACCATCGATAGCCACTCTGGTGTCGATCCTTGGACTGTATAGACCTTGTTGGCGGGGTCGAGTCGCAACCGCCACGAGGGTCGGCGCTCGCTGTTCGCTGCGATTGTCGCGGTCGCAGTCGCGGACGCGCTCGCCAACGCTAACGTCACCGCCACGTCACTGCCGCCCCCGACCATACCGCGACCCTATACAATGTTATGGGCCTCGTACACGATTGAGCTTAGGGTTAATCTAAAACTGGACATTCGCAGTCAATGATAATCCATCTGATATGAGCTCGGCGGCCGGCGCAACGGCAGACTGACTGTGAATGGCCCGTTTTACAGAATCATCATGTGAATTTAGCATATCCTGGATGAAGCGCCTTACCAACACACTTCGTATTATGTTTCTTCTTTATAACAATTAAGTGGACACCCATCGATTTTTAAATATTGTATATTTTGTCTCTCTTTAGAATCAAACGTTTACATTGGAAAACTCACACAGATGTTATGAGAGCGTATATTATTATATCAAAATATTTTAGTTTTACACCTGCTTTATCTAATGTTTGCATATAAATTGAAACTAAATAGCATTCACATTAAATTTTGCAAGCTTTAAATTAAAGTAGTCACAGATTAGCTCCACTCCTCATGTTAGATACTTAGACCACATATTTCTTAAATTTTATAGTTAGATACTAATTTATTTAGGTAGGTAAAATTAAGCAATTCATATACAGCGAATTTCACAACACACATATACATTTAAAATCAAAAAACTTATTTTTTACAGACAAGTCATCCGTCGATAACGGAAATTAATTGAGTTACAACAACTCACACGATATAGCAATAAGGTCATCTAATATTGTAGACATTTCCTCACGACGACGTTTATATTGAGTTATTGCGCCCCTGTATCGTTAACTAATTATTGAAGGTGTTTATAAAGGTACGACATAAAATTATAAGTTACTAAATTATATTTTTAACAACCTTATAATCAAAATGAGAAGATAATTCCGAAATATTATACCCATCTAATCACTCAGCTAAGAGCATCAACATATAGTTGTTGTATTCGAGATGTCTTGCAAGAGACCACATTAATTTTTTTACACCTACAAAATGATTGTGAAGCAAACAAGTACCTACCTATATTTATTTTTAAGCATAATATTTTCCAAGTATGTAAAATTTCTTTAATTGTTTAGTATATAGTCGCGTGTTGTAGCTCCTACACAGCCCAAACGGTAAATTTGCAATGAGTGTTCGATGCTATTCAGAAATTGAAATAATGACAAATATTACAGCTGTATTTTTTGTCAGTCAAGAATTAAAGGTGAAAATCTGGTGTAACCACGAGAAACCGAACCAAAGAAAATCCTGTGAATTTATTGCAGAATTAACTATAATTTGGGTGTACCTAACTTCTGGATTGGCATGTATTCCTTAATATCGAACCATCATGTCCACCGTGTTTTCTACTTCGGTAAAATTGACTTTTGCATGTTAATTGCAGTGTATATTCCTAGATATGAACACAAGAATATTGCTGGAGTTATTAAGTACGATCCGACTATTCTTAATCTGCACGTAATAGCACGCCACGCATAATGGTAGTCACATTGTATTACCAAAAACGTTAAATAAATATGTCTTTAGAATCAACCAAAATAGCTTGTTCATAAAATTTGAATAAGAAATTATTTACAATGCAACTCAGTGCAACCAATGTCAGATAAACGAATTTATGGATTACCAATGAAAAGGATTTCCAATTCTACAATTAATATAGTGCATACTAAAAATGATGGAATTTGTAACTAAAATGTCTGTTCTGATAGAAATGATTCTATGCTCTAATTTACTGAAAGCTGAATAACTATTCATACAAAAAAATCCTACTCGAGGTTATTATGTGTACAAAACAACTTCGAGTTTGTCATTTTTGTGAGATACACAGCTTTCTAGCACCCGATGACGTTACTATATTTTTTTTTTTCGATATTGTCGTTGATTACACGTACCGTGCTGTTGTCTGTGGCACCCAGTACGGGCGCCTCCTCTCCTATCTTGGGGCTAGCAGGCGCTGGGTATTCCGCAGTCCCGTTGCCCGCTTTCTTCTTCACCAGTTGCTCGGCAGACTTGATCTCGTCTAGGGTTACCCCTTGAGTGGACCGCCGCGTCTCGCGAACGCGCTTCGCATGAGCTTTCCTCTGTGTCTCGCTCTCCTCATCGCGAACAGGAGGCACGAACGACCTACGCCGAAAACAGTTCAACCATAAATATAAACGTCATCAACTAAAATCACGCACATCTAAAAACAAGCGCATATACCAACAGACAAAATGCGTAACATACACTTCGTTGCAAAAAAAAAGGTTTTTTTTTTAAAGCGATTATAGAACACG
Organism: Dalla quadristriga; assembly: GCA_018245335.1. Classification (NCBI taxonomy): domain Eukaryota; kingdom Metazoa; phylum Arthropoda; class Insecta; order Lepidoptera; family Hesperiidae; genus Dalla; species Dalla quadristriga. The sequence continues at coordinate 19,063 of DWLO01000069.1, forward strand.
GTCATAAAGTGTTTTATTAATCGATTAACATAATGTATTTCTAGCGTGCAGTGTAGTTGCTGGAATTAAAAAAACTACAACCTAAATTTAACCTTGGTGCATCATATAAGAATACCAAGCATTACAAAGAAACAGAAAATAAAAATGAAAATACTTTTTACAAAAATTATTTAGTGTGATCAATGTTCAAAATTTCAACAATTAAATTACAGAAGCAACTTAGAAAGCGAAACGTATTGTCGCGCGGGGTCAATAGTTACCCCTAAACATATGGAAAGGAACAACACAACAAACTCTAAAAAATTAAAAACTTTTATTGAAGTTGTTATACTATCATCAACAAATTTTTTTGTCAATAAGTTTAAAAAATAAACAATTTGTTAAATAATTTACTACATTTGTCATAACTTTGGTATTGACCAAATCACCACACATCAAATTATTACATTAATGGCAATCGGGTGTAGTTTTCCTATCACTGGTAGTTGAACAGATGTGGCTACAATCTCTTTTTATGAATTTGGGCAAAGTAAATAGATGTTTTAAGACTTTCACAAGTTAAAGGTTCCAGACAACAGACTTATTTTTTCTGTAATCTGTCTGTAGGATAAGTCTGTAAGCATACCAAGTGTTTAGATATGGAAATAACTATAAACTGATACGTGTGAGAGCAGCCGTCAGAAACATTAAGATGAGGTAGTCATAAAACACATGCGTAATAGTTTTCCAAATATAAATTAAATTAGCTTGTAATTTCGAATTCACCATGCACAAAATAATAAAAAGTGGTAAATAATACGAGCAAAACACAAGGTAAAGCGCTAAGGCAATTCCACACAGAAAATCGGTTTTACTTGAACATGAGGATTGTTGGTTTGCAAGGTCGTTTAATTTAATACGAAATTTTAATAATCCAAGGGGCAGTGATTTTGCCTCGTGTTCAAGTAAAGAGCTAATCAGACTACAATAGCTTGAGTACTTGAAGAAGAAATTCTTGAATATGTTCCCGCGCGTCACTTTGGTGGGCGTGGCCGAGCTCGGAGCAGAATTGCTACTGTTCGACTCTACACTCTCCGGAGAGCTACAGCACACACATACATCTAGTTTAGAATTGTGCGGCATTCACCGATTTATATAAATTAATATATAAGTACTTATATAAATTTTATTTCTCATATTGTATTCTACAATTCTTATAGCTTTTTAAAAAGTCGTTACTATGGATAGGAATAAGAAATCGACAAAATTATTACTACAGCTACAACAATTCAACTATTACACTATACTATTACCACCAACGCGGTAATGTTACTCGCACAGAAAGTTAAATACATATTTACAGAGTAAGTACTTAAGTAGTTTTAATATTTATAAATATTTAACAAATCCCTGTTTGAAAGAAGTCCCTAATTCACTATTCCTCACCATCAAGCCCATACCCAGCTTAAGCAAAAATTTTAAATTGAATATTTAAATTTTATACAGACGTACCTTCTGACGGTGGTTTGTGTGGTGGTGTTGGTCGGGCACGTGACGGCACTGGTCGTGGTCGGCGCAGTCCATGTGTTCGCATCCCTCTCCCGTCTCTCCGTAGGATTTATTCTACACACAAACGTACATTTAAACAACTCGCTAACACGAGAACAGTAATTGGATATCACATTCGTGTAAGAAATATAATGTTAACAAAACATAACTAATTTCAAACAACAAAGTTTGAATGCTATTTCCCTGCCAAGCAACGCAGAAGGGGGTATTTGTATGTTACATATACAGAAATGTATGTAGCAATAAATTGCTTCAAAGAAAATGGATTTTAAATTATTTTGACAAATCGCGGACTCTGTACAATAGGAGAAACTATATGCTTCAAAATAGCGTAATTTAACGTACGTACGAATTCATAATTTATTTCCAATTACACTGATCGCTCAAAAACAATGTTTAGCTTAAGTTCATTTGTAAGTTATTATGACGCATTTGAAATGTCAATCTTAACTTACTTTTCAAAAAAGCCTAGTATTAAATAGTAAATTTTGAATGTTATGTTTGAGAGCTAACTAATACAAATTAGACAAATTAATGATCGACTATACCAAATTACAACTTTGCACAGTACATGTGAGAGTTATCATAGGCACACCCTTAAACGTATAACAGAGTAAGCATATGTAGCGGACTCATTAGAGGAACATTAGATATGTTTGTGTTATAATGTGAACATAAGTTTTAATATGCGACGTTCGGCATCGGCAAGACACAGTAACAAATCATGAAATCGCTAAACATTAACTTAATTTATACAAAAATAATACTGACCAGTCTGCTTACGATACAGTGGTTATATATCTTAGCCCCGTATAAACGTTTAGACATACAGTAAGAAATTATTATATCCAAAGTTAATACTTCACATCTACTGCGTCCGTGTCGTGTATGCTCTCAGGTTGCGCAGAATAAATTGAGCACAGACTTATGAGACTTGAATCAAGGCTTATATTATGGACCTCTAAACATTATGGATATTTTAATACATCATAACAAAATAATAACCGTAAGATAGCCATTAAAATCCTGTATATGTATATGATTCAGTCAAAAATTTTAACTAGCCAAAGTACTTTGACTGCAGAAAAACAGTCATAAGTACTTTGACAGCGGAAAACGATCAAAAGTAATGTTAACTAAGAAATATTGGTTAAAACTTGATGTCAAAAAAGTTGTTGTTATCTTTCCTAACTTAACGAGTAACTGAATTTATTACTCCAGTAGTTTTATGCAGATACAAGTACTTTTGGCCGGTTAAGAGTTTTTACTGTGACTTATACATATTACTACTTGTTCTGAGTAAGTAAATCTATTTCAAACTGTCCGCTATTCATAACCGAGAATTAGGAGCGACAAACCGATCAGTATTATAAGGGCAGCGAAGCTAAGCGTGCAGTGACATGGGGAACGCAAGCCGAAACCGAAGGTCGCACGAGTGTGGTCCATCGCTGCACCTGGTCTGAACGTCCTCGTTAGTATTCTCTGTTGTATTGTTAGTAGCCTCCTGATTCTTTTTCCTGTTCTCGATTGCGGCCAGCGTTGTCTGGGGCAGCGGCGGTATAGAGGGGCACGACGTCGCCTTTATACGCGCCGTCACGTCGCGATATCGCTGATAGAAACTGTTCACACAGACACACAAGCATGCTACAGAACTTATGTACAATGACATAGACCGAGGACGATACGCAGGAACGATGTGAGCTCGCCAAATAAAATAACACACAAGGCAACGTACAGATGACATAATCCTGGACTGCGATGAGACGATGATATGATAAAGCGAACGTCTCACACGCCACAACAGTGTGTGGAGAGTGAAAACATTAAAAATATATCTACTAGGAAAAAAGTACAGCAAAGCGGCAACTTAATTTTGTGCGTGCAGTACGCATAATTACATTCTCGGGCTAACTACTCGGACTGTCAATAATCTGTATGATAATTTTCATTCATCATCTCATCCCATTGTACAGCCCTCAGGCAACACCCTACACCGTAAAGTATATAGACAGTACAACCTTTGTGGTTATTTTTATGTTTGCTACAATGCTTCACATTTATATTATATAAAAAAATTAACTAACTCATATACACTCATCTCGTCTGTAGTTCTTCGAAATTTATCAAATCGGTTAACTAAAAAGCTCACAAGGTTGCCTTGCTTCCTATTTCTGAAATCAACATGTCATCCATTTATATTTATAACTTCAAATATTTTTTAATATGTTCATAGTTAGCATATTGTTACTAGTTAAACAATCTCCAACAACTTCAATGGCATGTTTTGATAATGTAGCATTAATTTCCAATATATTAATTAACTGCGTTCAGCTCTGAGTAATGCCAGCATATTATATTTGTTTTACTGTTATATATTTGTAGGGTTTCATGTCACTCAGGAAACCCACAGAGTGAGGTACATTTTAAGAAAGCCCCCCAATTATTCCTGTCTATCAGAAAATCTGGCAACATGGCATCATAAACAAATCTTGGCTAATGTTTGACTACTATGCCGGCACTAAACACAACAGCATTGAATGAATTTTAGGAAGTTGATATTTTAGTTAATTTCGAAAAAGTCACATGCCCAATAGAGAAGCAATGTATAGTAGGTATCTACACTGTGGAATATGTAGAAATTACTAAAAATTATAATATAGTCGTGCAAGTGCAACTCACGTCTTGTCGTTCTCAAAGCTGTGCGTCCTTCTGAGTATTGTGTCATTGTCAACATTATTATTAGCTGGTTTGTTGTCACCTGTAATATGAAAAGAAACTTAATGTAATACAATTAATTAAAAAAGCTTTTTGGATCAAACCAGTCCCAATTCTCCTTATTTTAATGGTTACAATTTTAAAGGTTGTCATAATGAAATGTTGTTTAAAATTAAGCACGAAAAGCTTAAAGTGTACTTTACATATAGTAGATTTATTATTTTAATTAAATTAATGAAATTGAATGTGCCGGCGCCCACACATTTCCGACCGTAACACAGATTGCTTTGCGGCAGACAGACGTTGCAGTGGTACCAGCGCTGTCGAACCACACGCCAATCAGCCCTACGACCTGAATGTGATTCAACACCGGATTATGATCGAAGCGTTACTCACGAGTGGGGTCCGGTTGCCTATTCCGGAACGAGGCGGATCTACGCCAGGAGGGCGCTTCGTCGTTGCTTGTCACATTCTCCGGGGGCTCGGCGGTCTCCGGCGAGGGCGCGCGGCCTTTGGGCGGCTTGCCCTCCGTTATGAACTCAGTCGCCGGCGGCGGCTTGTCTGTGTGATCGCGCTCATGTCAACGGATGGTAGGCGAAACGTGCACCACATTGGCACAGATACGCTAAACAAAACTACAAGCCCAAGGCTAATTGAGCCGATCACAAGATTTTTTTCTTAGTGGATAGTGAATTTGAAATTGTTACAAAGAGTTTAATACGTCATGATGATAAGGCATCACCCAACTACAAAAAACAGTGAAATCCATTTATAATAAACACTAAAGAAACTAAAAAGACCTCTTAGCGGAACTGAGCCTCTGTGCGTGGTTACAATGATATCGAGACGTATATGCATTGTTATAGACAAGTATGTGTATACGACAAGCCACACTCGTCGGCATCACCGAACGCGACCCGTGCGATGCCGGCGACTCACCGTCGACTACAACGCACTCACCGTTGACTACGTTGTCTGTCTGTCCGGTAATCTGAAGCTCGATGCGTTTCACTTCGGGACGCAGAGGGGTGCGTTTGGCTTTGTTGTTATTATTATTGTTGTTGTTGACGCGACGCAGGGCCTTCTGGGAGGCCTCAGCCAGCCAGCTCGATATGGTTGGGTCCACGAGGTCCATGCACGTTTGGCCCTGAAACGTAAGATCAATATAAATTCTGTGCATGTTTTATACGTTTTAGAGAACTATATATTCTTGTAGATACGTAATTATTTTTCTTCACCATTATAGCGTGATAACTTTAGTATTGAAGAGACAGAGTTGCATCCTATCTTTGATTCCTACGCATACCCCTGGCTGGGAAGGCTTGGCTCAATATTAGGAGTTTTAAGCTGCCATTTGTGTGGAACGCACTTGCTAAGCTTTTCGTTTCGAGTTTGAATTGAGTATACAACGAACCGAGTAATTCTTGAGATTGGGATCGGCGCCATTCTTGAGCAGTAAGGCAGCAGCTTCCTTCTGACCCCAGAGCGCGGCGGCGTGGAGCGGAGTCCAGCCCTCGTAGTCCACACAGTCCGGCTCCGCGTTGCAGTCCTCTAGAAGCATTCTCGCCACCTGCGTAGATAGTGAGGGACCTACATTTATGATGTTACAGAATAATATATTAATATATCGTCAACATTGTATTAAGAAACCCTGGAAATGTCAATAAATGCCCATGGAAATTCCACATACTTGACATACTAACTAAAGTTGATTTCGTACCTAACAAAGAACACACCCGAAAGTTAACAAAGTTAACAAGAAGTTTATACATTTGCCAATAAACATATTTTCCAGGAATCCATGATTCCAAGACTATACGATCGTTAACCAGTAAGGTGGAGTACCAGAAACAGTTCTATTATAACAGCCTTTATTGCACAGCATGTGCGTTCTGTGTGGAGCGAAACTCAGCTGTCGCTCTAGTGTAGGGATGGGATCGACCTATGCCAGTACGCATAATTCGGTTTTGCATGTTCTAAAGGGTCTTGGTTCCTATAGACTCTAATAACCAACCTATTTCTATCACATTCACGCTGTATTATATTTAAGTATGTGTGCATAATGTTATAGGAAAATTGGGGGATTTTGTACACATCAGTGTAACATATCTTAAACTAAGATGATGTAATTGAAAGCCTGTGTTTTCCACTCAGATTCTACATTTTGCCAACATGAACCCCAATATGGATTCATAAGGTTTTTAGGGTAAAATTTTCATATCTTACGTCCACATAACCCTTGGCGGCGGCCACGTGTAAAGGAGTGCCTCCAGTCTTCGGGTCCCGCACCTCGACGTAACCGTTCGCTGCCCACGACCTCGCGTCACTCATCAATCTGTCCACTTCTGCTTTGCGAGACTTTTCGCAGTCAATGCCTGGAGCAACAAAGAAAATGTTCAATTCATTATGTAACCTTTGATAACTAATAGAACTACGCAGTCTTTGAAATATTATCATATAGTTGTAACATTCTTGTTGATTTACTCCACAATTACACTGGCCTACTTCTTTATCCAAACAGGCAAACAGGCAACACCAGGATAGCACGTGCGGCGGCATTGAAAGATTCACTTCTTCTTTTTGTAACTCCCTAACCCTCCGTCGTTTACTAGTTACTAGCATAAAGCATTGGTATATACTCTTTAACTACTGAGCAAAGGATCCAGGACCCTCCACAGCCGGAGTAGTAATCTAAGACAAATAGTTTATTACTCTTGGTTATAGTCTGTTATGTCTTGTATGTCCATTTGCGACGCAGGGAATCCTAATGGTGAACGCAACTGTATTGTAAGCGTTGCATTATTACATAAGTATGTGTTCTGCAATTTCTAGAGCCAGTTGTGCCAGTTGTGCCAATTGTAGCGACAATATAATCAGTCCCAAGTCCACTCTACTCGTGTCTTCACTCTGATCTTAAATGATATAAGACCGAAGCTACACTTGCATAAAGTAAAACTATTAAGTCGTTTAAAATTACATTATTCAGCATGAAATTCATGATAGAGATTCGGACACTGCGCAGTTTCAAGTTAAAGTATATTGTATTCGACAGCTATTAAAAGAATAGCCAGCTAGTTATTGGTTTTAAATTCAAACCTACCAAGAGGATGTCTGATTTGTAACCAAATGATAAATTACAGGAATTAGAAAGTGCACTGAAACGTGTCTAATGGAACATAATTGGGTTAGGCGAAGTTAGAATTGTCACAGCAAATTGAAGACTATAGCGATTACAAACTGTATTACAACGGAGAGACCAAAGGCCAGTATGCTGTAGGTTTATTAATCAAAAGGTAGTTAAAGAAACATATAATAGAATTCAAGGGTGTTTCCGAGGGAATTGCCATACTTTACATACACACAGATACGTCACATATAGCTATAACAAGTGGTCCATAAAGCAAGTGTATGCTCCCACGGAAGCTTCAGATGAAAAATGTAAAGAAGACTTCAAATATGTATTTCGAAAACAACTCAAGAAGCAGGCATTCTATAAATTGACCAGATTGCTCGTATCTCAATGAGATAACATAATGGACTAACCAATCTAAAATACGAGACGCTAATATCTTTTTAATAATAACTTCAATATAAACCACTGCATGTTACACAAAAATTGTAACAATATGTTTTAGTATTGCTTTTTAAGAGACCCCAAAGTATATTTAGGGGTCCCTTAAACTTAACTTAAGAGCTGAGTTTCGTTTATTAAACAAGACTAACTCAGCTGACGCCGGGAGCTCAAATAATAGCTCAAGTTTTGTTTATTAATAATTAGTTCGGCTACTTAACTGTATACTTAAGACCCTCCTCAAACTGAGATCCGTTTATTAATACGGGCTTTATAACTATGGACTAAAAAACTATGTGAACAAACACTGCAATAAATATGCAACCAAGAAGTTTACAACATGAAGAACATTGTCAAGACTAGACTAGACTCAGAAAATTACTATAACCCTGATTCACAATAAAGATACATAGATGGCACTAATAACGCCCTATCAGCCTTATATAAGCTTTAAATGTTTATAAGGTTTTTACAAATATATTTATTCGCAACCCAAAAAAAAGTAAAAAATTGAAGTGAATCCTAAAAATCAAAAGTTTAGAAATAGCTCAAATTTGGATTGGACTTATTTGGTGATTGCCCTAGTGTGATCATGGCCTTAAGCTTGCAATCAGTGCTCCGGCCGATGACAATTCAATCAGTTACAACAGTGACACAGCACTCGTGTGTACAATATACATTTGTTTACTTCGACAATAATGAGCTTCGCAATAGAGCAAATTGAACGGATTGCAAGTGCATGTTTAATCTAATCAAAGTACTACACTCGCATGCCGTCTCAACGTAGAAATCATCAACCGAAACATCTGATATCATGTTCGATTTTTGTATTACTATACTGACTAATATATGCCTAAAACTATTTATGGAGCATTACAAAGTAGACTTCAATCTGTACTTTTAAAAATATGTAATAAGAATAGCAAACGAGCATGCGGTCCCACCTACTACTGGCGCCCATAGACACCTCAAATAGGACTATGGTTTTAGAATTTATTTCTCAAAAGAATAACATGCTAGTAACTGTTAGCTAGTTAGTCCTGTTATTATTAGGTGTTCATAGGAATATTAGTTGGTAAGCATTCTTTCGTAATAGGACTGTGGGAGTGTTAATCCTGTCAGTAAGTATTAGTAACCCCAGTAAGATATCGTAAATTTCGTCCCATTCACACATGCTTGGCAGTATATATTTTTGATTGAACACTTAAAGACTAACCAACTAGCTCTTCTCATAGTGTATCTTGGCCTCTGATTCAAGAAAACGCTACCGCTTCCTATGCTGGGCTACTTTTAGTCGCATAGTTGTCTCCACGGACCTAGTGTACGGTATTTAAGGTGAGGGTGGTTATAGAATTTCTTTTTTTTTCTTGACATTATTTTTTTTGTAGACTTCAATGAAATGGTAAAAGGACAGTAACTTAGATTTTATATTAGTACCTACTTCTACAATTACAATGGTATAGCATTTTCTTTATATAAATAATCCCAACCATTTTCCTTGATGGCCTTCTGCAACAACTCTTCCATTTCATCGTTATCTGCAATATCGACTGGCAACTCTCCGTCGTAATTCACCGCAGCTACATCGGCGCCATTCTCCAGGAGATACCTGTAATCAAAAGTTAAGTACAATTTTACAATAGAATCTAGTTTAAAAAACGGTATTGTATTTTTTAAAATTAAATAATTATGTTAAGTATATACCCAGACTTCACAAATTCCTCTGTGGAAGTCATTAAAATACATGAAGCCATCATAATAAATAGCAAGTATCAGAAGAAGAAGTCTTATTAAAATCAGCGCAGAGGCATTATATTAGTAGAAACAAACTTATACCACTTGAAGTATATTAGCAAGTATCATAAGAAGTCTTATTAAAAACAGCGCAGAGGCATTGTATTAGTAGAAACAAACTTATAACACTTGAAGTATATTTGTAACACTTGCTTTAATCTAAAAACTTCTGGAGATATTTGAATGGACGTTAATGATTAAGAACAATCGGCCTAGAGTTACGTAATGTATTGAACAAAACGGCGATGATGCGTTGACATCGTCATGGCATTATCATATT
>DWLO01000070.1:0-28957 GCA_018245335.1 Dalla quadristriga
TTATAGCTCGCCACCCTGTTCGGTGACGCTGTAAAGGCCAGTAGGGCCAACAGCAACTGTCCATTCGAAAAAAAAACTCCCTATATTTTTTGAAAACGCTTGTAATGTTAGGTGAAATAGCAAGTATTTTAGCCGCGCCCATCAACGAGTTTAGATGTGGGGAATGCGCGTACTCTCAAGTGTAAAATTAGGTATCAGCGTATTAAAATTAACTAACACTCGCTTTCGATTTTTTAAGTCTCAAAATGGTGTATAATAAAAAGCCTACTTACGTTCACTTTCTTATCATCGTCCCTGCTTATTTTTAAAGAAATTAAGTGCTTGATAATGGTTGGCTGACGAAAACAATATTTTCTTTCAGTTATGACGAGGACGGAATGCAACCATTTTTTGATGAAACACCCCACGCCACACCTCCTGCAGCAGCCGGTAATATATACTTTTTAAGACATATTCAACTCGCGTTTTAACTAACTATAGACTCTGAAAATAAATTATATACTTTTATACTTAAATCCACATTAAAAAAAAAACAAGTTAAAAAATGTTAGATTTACGGTTAATACATTTTAGAAATCGTTTTGTTATTGCAAGAATCGTTACTTCCTATAACTTTTTGAAGATCTTGTTAAATAATATATGGGTAAAACATTTCATTGATAATGTCACGCTCAGCCGAGATAAAAGTTTCCGTTTTACTCACGGTCTGTTTTATAAATAAATCACTTTGGAATATCAATCAGTTCAAAATGGCGCGTGAATTATTCAACAGTTTGTACAATCAGTTGGCGTGTAATATATTTAAATTGTTTTATAAAATTCCAGCTCAAAAATCAACCTGGGGTGAAACGGATACAGTAGCGCAGTTTTCGTATACAGTAGCCAGTGTTGAGGAACCTGTTATACCTAAATCTCTATCTACATCGACGCAATCATATATTCACCCGCCTGTAACAAGTAAACAAGATACATACCAGGACCAAAGCTTCCGTCAGTACGACTCGACGTATGAAGAAAAACAACAATTCCAACAATTTGATCAGAAAGACCAATCTTGCTTGAAAGATAGTAACCAATATGCGGTTACATCTACTACATCTAACAACCAATATACGGACCAAAAAACAGATTATAATTTTCTAAAACAACAGGATCAATATGAGTACCAAAAAGAAAAATCATCATTTAGTGAGTTTGAACAGCAGCAAGAACAAAAACAACAGCAAAGGAATCTAGAGCAGCAATATCAACAGCAAAATGAAAACACAAACCTTCAGCTGCAACATGATCAACAGCAATATGATCAAGAAAAGCAGTACGACCAAGAAAAGGAATATAAACAGCAACAACAATATGAACAACAGCGGCAGTACGACGAACAGGAGCAATATGAACAAAAGCAATACGACCAAGAACATTACGAAGAAAATAAATACGACCAACAGCAATATGATGATAAACCCTATGATCAGAAACAGTTCGATCAACAACAATACGATCAGAAACAGTTTGATCAACAACCATATGATCAGAAACCGTATGATCAGCAGCAATTTGATCAACAACAATATGATCAGAAACAGTACGATAAAGAGCAATATGACCAACAACAATACGATCAAAAGCCATACGATCAACAAAACTACGACCAAAACCAGTATGACCAACAGCTGTATGGTGATCAGCAATATGATTCGCAAAAATACGACCAACAACAATATGATCCACAGAAATACGACCAAAAACCTTATGAACAGCAACAGCAGTATGACCAACAGCAGTTCGACCAACAGCAGTTCGACCAACAACATAATCAAAAACCTTATGACCAAGAATATGACCAGCAACAGCAACGACAACAACAGGATCAGCAACAGACATTTCAACAGGATTACCAGCAGCAGCAGCAACAATCCCAACAACAACAAAACCAACAAGAAATGCTAACTCAAGCTCAGAATCAACAGCAACAACAACAACTACAGCAACAACTACAACAAAACCAACAACAGCAGCACCATCAGCAGCAACAACAACAACAGCAGCCACAAAAGCTTCCTGCACAACAGCTTCAGGCCACTGTTTTAACTGGTGCGGCTACATTGGGTGGATTATTTGCAGGTGGCGCAAAGAAACTTGGCAGTTTCTTTGGTGCTGCCGCCGCTGCTGTTGGTGCTCCTGCTATGAGCCAACCTGCAGCGGCTGCTCCTGTTGCGACTGGTCCTACTGCTCAGTTTTCTTCTGCCCCGACTTCACATCCCGTAACAAATACTTCTGCCGTCACATCATCCGTCCCTGAGGTGTCGCAGCCAGTTGCAACATCAACTGTGGCTACATCGTCGCCCGCATCCTTGCCGCGAACACCGTCATTAAGAAGACAAGAATCTATACAAAGACCACCGGTACGTCGGACTAGAACGTTACCCGATGCTCCAGATGACTACCCCCCATCGAGTTTCGATGAAAGTGCCTACGACGATGAGTACAATAAGACTGAAATTGATCAAGTAGACCGCGTTGAAAGAACGTCTTTAGATAGGTATCGTGAAGACGATTTAGTACATGATACCATTCACGAAGACGTTGTAGAGGAGGAACATATGGTGGAGGAGCCAAGTTCTAAGATACAAAAGACTTCCCCCTCAAGAAATGGTTCACAAGTAAGAAAGCCTTCAGTAGACAGTTATCATAGTCAGACGCCGTCAGTACTTGATCGAAAAACTTCTCAAAGTTCATTTCATTCTATAGAAAAACGTGGAAGTACGAGTATTCCTACAACACAGGAAGGTAAGAATTTTTCTATAAGTTGTTTACTGGGTATACGTATTATAATAATAGTGCAAGCCACTGCATAATAATTATGCTTCGGAATTATTCCGAAGCGCTCAAGGTCGCACAGCGTCAATTGTAACCGATTGATTAGTTAGGTCGCACGGGTTTCGCCCGGCAGTTGGAATGGATTGGATTGGATTCACCATTAGTGGCAAAATTTCTTGAGAGGTTTCGCAAAGCAGTGTTTATGTCTCGTATTTCTTCAGGCGGCCTGCTAAACTGTCAACCCTCTAGTTCGCCACTGCCCTTACACCAATCCACACTGGCAGCGAGATGGAGTACGCTCTAGGCCTTACAGTTGTGAGAGGAGTTCCATGCTCTGCTGTGGGCCACTCTTGGTAGCGCCAGCCAACTGCATATACGTTTGCTACTTTATTCACAGACAACACTTTATGTTAAGTAATAATAAAGACATTTTGGATAGATGTTTATAAGGGAACATTTCTTTAATATTAATCAAAAAAATTGTCCTAAGATTATTTTGGATCAATAGCATTAAGTAACTGTAGCGAAATGTGTTAGATGAGAAAATGAGCTTATGATAGTTTCTAATAAATAAAACTTTTTTTTAGAACCAATCACGGACAAGTCAAAAGTGTCGTTTAAAGACGAACGCACAACTTACCACGAGGTCCCAGAGCCGAAGAAATTTCACGAGGCTCGTGATTCCTTTGACGAAACTGGAAATGAATATCCTGACGATCTTCAGGATCAGGATGAAGCTTTTAGGGACGACGAAAAATTTGATGACCAGGATCAGTTCCAAGAAGGCGATGATCAGTACCAGGAGGAGGATGTGTTTCCTGAGGATCAGGAAAGGCACGAAGAGGAGCCATTAGACTTCCAGCCCGAACAGCCGAAGCTTACGCCGAAGCAGAGATGGCATCGGGCCTACAACAAAATCGTCATGCAGCTCAACGTGAGTCATTTTCCAATTATACACAGCGAAATCAGAAATCTTTTCTTGATATATTTTATTTGATAACATTTCAATGATAAAAAAACGTTATTATTTAGTAATATTATTTTAATCTTATTCAAATATGTTTATTATTTTTCGGTTCATTTTGATATTATGATTTATTACTTGTGAAGAACTAAATACTTAATTCATTTTATATTATGTACATTATTTATTTTTGTTTATTTCTTTCTTACAGTTTCGTTTAAGTAGTTTTCATCTGATTCCGTTGGTAACTATTTTATACTATTCTACTTTTAGGCAGCTATCATATGTGTGGACTGTTTTATTTTTGATGGAGAATTAATATTGTGTATTTTTGTAAAACTTTACGTGTGTATAGGTTTTCAGGTATCTAAGGAAAACGTTTAAAACAGAAAACATCGACGTTCGATGTTTGCTGTAATAGATGATATATTACGGGTTTACCTTTATTTATTTATTTATTTATTTATTTAGTTAGGCTTAATATTCTTGAAAAAAACTCTTATACCAAAGTCTCAAACACAAATGTTTTAAATTATTATTGATAGTTTTATATGATTTAAAAACGAATGAGTCATATCATACGTACAACCTTGTATACGACAAAAATTCTATAACAATTGCTTCGACATTAATTTAGACTTTCTTCTACAAATAACCTTGGTTAATTGGAAGGTATAATTTGGTTGAATGGTCTAACGGTATAATAGGCAATTGATAATGCCTTGAATGTTGTCTGGCGCAGTTGGTGGTGATTTTATGGTCTGTGCAGGGAGGCACTTTACGATACCGTGAAGTCACTTGTCATGACGTTCTTCCGAATTTTGTAACAGACAGATATCGTATTTTAACGATTGTGTCACGGGCCATCGAAAAATTCATCCTGAGTATTTGATGAATTTATTAGCTACATACTACCTGCAATGTTTTCTGTGACATATCGAGCACAAATAACTAAGCAATGAAATACTTCAACTTACATATTTCTTTTCATGATGACCTGATCTTATTCCAGTTAAAAATATATGTTTTAATAACGAAGATTTTAAAAGGGTTTTCATCAATATAACCTTTTCCTTAAATTTTCAAAATTTTATTAACCTTTAAATTAAGTTTCTAATGTTGAACACCAATTATGTAGAAATCAACGACGTTTATAATATTACTGATTTACCAGTGCTTTTATTTCATTTTCCTATGATGTTAGATTATAGAACCTAACACAGTTTCTGTATAAAAAGAAAGGGCAAAAGCTGGATTTTAACAAAATGTTTCGTTACAAGGCGCATGAAACGCATATTATAAAGACAGACTGAGACCGAGTCCCACTGAGCGCAGCGGGTAGTGAGACCCTCCGCTGGCAAACGCGAAAAACCTGTTTACTTACGCTTTTCTAAGCCTGTAACAGCGCACGATAGATAAAGCTTAACGATAGTACATTAGATCGCTTGTGATATTTCTGAAATGATAACGATAGATAAAGTTAAACGATAGTGTGTTTTGATAGTTGCATTTCTGATTTTGAGTTTGAAAATATATCCTTATTTTTTGAGGGCTTACGGCAGTTTCGATGAGTTGAAATTATATATTATTTATTTATAACCAATAAATAATACATATACCACCACCCCCTTTGATAAATGAAATGTGTGCCGAATCGTTTAAGTCGAATTACGATCAGCATTGATAAAGAGGCAACTTGCTGCTGATAATCTAAATCACGTCCAGTGGAATTTACACTAAATGAGTTTTGTGAAGGTGACGATAACATAACGTAAACACACAAATACACACTCACGCAAGCGAGCAAGAGTAACATAGTAGGATATGTGATTTACTTAGTTATAACCCGGGAATCAGGAAGCACTGAAACATAACTACTCTCGCCTAATGCCACAGAAAGAAGGGTGTCGCTGAATAGCAGCCCTGCGCGGGACCATGCATGGCACTGTAGCAGAACTGAGACTCCCCTGTGATGTCAGTCTTAAAAAATTTCTCTGTAAATTATTTATTTCTTTGTGTAATACATTAGAATTTATTCAATAAAAACGTACTATAAAATGATTGAAGTTGTATTAACACCAGCAAAGGCGACATCCCACCACTCGACAAGAGATGGATCTATCAGTAATCCTGAATCACGTAGGGTCACCAATTAGACAGAGGGAGATCTCCCGTCACGCCAAGTGATCACGATAGATAACTTGGATATAATGATTTAGGATACGTGTAGCGCCATCGTTTTTGAGTGGTAAGAAGTATACGGCCTCGAAATCACATTTGAAAAATAAACAATTTGATTTATACATTCCTCATTATAAAATCCGAGCCTTTATTAATTTTTAATGTACTTCTGTTTAAACCAGTCATGCATTTTGCATGAGGTGAAAGAAATAGTATACACCACAGCAGATGTGTTAGATAAATACACCTACGCGAGTCAATATACTGGATTCACAAGCCATCCTTAATAACATTATTTATTAAAATTCATCTGTAAGTGCGCCGCAAGACTTAACGGAATATGATAATGGTATTAAGCACGCGCACTATATTATGAGTAATACTATAGGATAAGTACAATAACATACATTTTAAACAATAATTATCGAATTAGTAGTGACCTAGATTACATTATTAATGAAATGAATGGCAAGTTAGCACGCAACATCCACAAATACTATACCAAACGGCTACAGAAGCCTCACAATTCAGATCTGAATTTAATTTCCCGTCTTACGAGTAGTTCTTTGTTCTTTACATAAAACTCTTCAGAGGTTTATTTTCTTTAAAATACAGGAAAAGTTTTAGTTTCGACTTGTCTAGAATCATGAATATTTATCGCTTCAGTAAGCTTATCTTTTGAAGTTTTGAGTTATTTTCGTCGTTCTATAAACTTTATTACAACAATCTATGTAATTAGCAAGGTTGGCTCGGATTCTGAACATTTTTATTGAAATCAATTTATTATGTACCTATACATGTTATGAAAAAAAATAATGGACCTATCATGATACAGCAGATATAACTAAATACTATTTGGCACATTTATATTGCATAGATTTTACAAGAAACTATACTCTGTGTCCAGTGTCCCGCGGTCGGCTTCTATTCACTAAGTGGTGCCACCCGCGGAGTCCCATGATGCCTTTGAACCCGATCAACTCATTAGTTCACCCCAGTTGTTCTCACTACGCGCTCCAACCACGCACTCAGTTTGCAAACAGACTTTGTATCGCACGCACACCTGATCGTACAAAAATAAATACGCAGCCGTAACTTGTAAAGTTCGGGGTTGGAGCATTGTGCAAGCGATGGCGACGGAAGCACACGAGGACGCGATAACAGTATCCTGCGGGCGGCCGTGGCCCTAATGATTGCGCGTCGCGCGCGCATCTATCAGCCATTTGTATGCAAATTGATTCCACATCAGGTGTTTCCGATCAGTTTTACAACGAACTCTGCAGTGTTGACTAACTAATACTTTCGTTGACGATCGGTAAAAATGGTCGGAAGACGCAAGGGGCAGACGGCGAGCGAAGTCGACGTGCGGTCCGATCAAGTTTACGCGAGCCGCTCGAACGTGATGGGATCGCGTTTGAGAGTTCGTCGCGGCTCGAGTTTGACGGACTTGGACAAACTTAGATGTAACGGATCGAGCGGCGGTGGATCTATCGGTGACCTCATGAACATGTTTAGTGCTAGTGCTACTTCGGTGGGCAGTGACTCCTTGGTTGCCCGCACGGTGCCGCTAGAGACCGTTCGGAGGTATGTCACGCAAGCGGCGACTCCACCGCCGCACCCGCCACCTTCTCCGCTCATCCACGTATCCCGCCCCGTGGGACCTCTCACTATGGCTCAACGTACACTCAGATTCAGTAGACTGTTAAAGTACCAACCATGTTCGACGGATGTTGTCATTATGCTGGTAAGTGCTTCTTTTCAGAAATTCTCAAGAAAATCTAAAGCGTAAAATTGATATTGGACTCACCTTCATTCGTAATCACAGTTTGAAAATTCTCGTCTGCTAATCTCTAGAAATCTAAACTTCTAGAATTCTCAACAATAGCAGCTCAGACATACGTTTTGCAAAGTTATATCTTAGGCTGACATTGAATGATCGTCGAGGGTCAACGTTGCAATTATAGTATGATAAAATGGAAAGTATTTCATACAATTTTATCTGCATAATATCTGATATAAACTAATATCGCTATCAGACACGGTTAACTGTCAATGTTGAATCACTCTACCACTCAACATTTTACGTATCATCGAAAGCTTGACGACATTATTACATTTATATACTCAACTACATAATTTTATAATAGTATATTTAACTATACTATAGCATAGCATTGAGCAGTGAGTTATATCATAAAATAAAGGTCAGCTATATACAGTTCACCTATGGCGGCGGTACCATCGCCACACCCATTTCTGTCGTGGAATAAGTAACTATTTTTCAGCAACTATGTTCCGGTCGAAAAGGTGTGGATGTCGGATACATTTATAACAGAGGCCACCATCTCAGTTCTCAGGGGTAGCAACGCATTTGTGACCAGCTTCGAATAGGACAAATACTAGCAATTACCCACTGAACGATTACTAATATTTACTAACACTAACAGTCCTGATGTATATTTATCAATTAATACTCCATTAACCACTAATACTAACAGGAGTTACTAACTTACTAACAGTCCCTCGCCCAGTCCTATTCGAGGTTTGTCACAGACGTCCATGGGCGGCAGCGGTTGGTGGGACTGCGTGCCCATTAGCTGTTCTCATAACATAAAAAAACTAATTATGTTGACATTCAACATCCATACTTGGAAAAACGATATCAATCTATGATACGATATCGAATTGGTTCTGATATAAGTTAAATTAAATTTGTAAGGTTTATTTATTTTTAGGATCGCTTGAGTTTACTCAATTTCATATAAGTAATCTCAATAATATTTCATTACTAGGGATTCTTCTCAACTATCTGATTACGATTCATAAGAAAAAGAACGCGTTGTCAAACTACAGAGGTACAATATAAAACACTTTATTGTACAGTAGGACAGAATATACAAATTAAGAAATAACAGCACATGTATACAATAAGCGGTCTTATCCCTAAGAGCGGTCACTTTCAGGCAATTTTAAGCATGGAGAACTTATATAGCACGTCCCCTATAACGTAGCTATTTTCATATCTATTAATTTTTCATGAAATGCTCAAAATAATGATTAACTTGTTTCGTCCGTAGTTAAGCATTCGTAATTTTGAATCTTAGTATGTATGGGTCGACTAGAGAGATCCCATCTACTTCCAAATCTATCTTTAAAGCCTTTGGCGTTTCGATTTGAAGGATCTGGATGCTATTTGAAGGATCGGTGCCAGGATCTGGATGCTAGCACCGATAACGTTCAAGAACTATCTTGGTAGATAACTGGAAGATGTCCAACGATGGTATCTTGAATACGATTGTCCATAAGTTTCAGCTTTATTGGTATCTCTAGGAGCTGAATAAACTTCGCATGAAAAATAGGTACTACGTGATTCCTTAGTGGATGTGGATAGAACTCTTATGAACAATATTTTTTATTTAGAAAATACGCCAGTCAAGACCTATTAATAAGAAAAATGGTAATGCAATATACTCTATGGAGAGCAATGCATAAGAAAGGATGCTTGTACGAACATTTCATGAATTTTTAGCAGCTGTACTTTTATTTAAATAACCCATTTACATTCGGAATAAGATAGCGCGTTAGTTAAATGCAAACATTTATAAATTCCCGCTATGAAAATTAAAGATAGTATCAAAAAAAGACATAAAGCTATAAGTCTGACAATAAAATAAACGATTCGTTCAGACAATCAAACGATTATATTCAAAGAACAAAAAAATTCGTGCTATTCAAAATTCCTTTTGGAACGCACGTATGAAATGTAAGAAACTCATAAACATTTATGAGATTATTAAGCGCTAAGAGAAGGATAATACTATTATGAACAGAACAAAACAGAAAAGTTATGTTAAAATTTATTCAAATCAAATTTTTATTCCAAATAATACTAAATTTCACACGTCTCACTGACATACCTACATAATACTTACATACTTTTTTCTATCAGGCATACTTTTTCATGAACTTTAGTAAATACTTTAGCTTAGGCATCTCAATGTTGTGTATGCACCTGTTAAAGTCTCCAATAACCTTGACGGAGTGCGTCATCATTCTCGAGATGATGTCTTTAAGGCACACACTCAGATCTGATACTTCTTTAAATCCGTGTATTGCGATTTCCGCCATCACGACCGGAAACGGTGAAGTCTCGTACAGAAACTGAAACAATATTTTTAAATTTTATTTCGAAAATATTTTTTTGAACTTTTAGTTTACCTTCATAACTACACTTAGTAGAAAAGGTAACTTCTAACTTCAAACTTCACATATGAGTTGGTGTAACTGGTTTCTAGAACTGCGCAAAATGTCATTATCTGAAACTAGTCTCTTAGGAACGTCCGTGGCAGATGTACAAACAGAGATTCAGTTTACTCCAAAAGTATTCGCCCGCACGGAACGCAAATTCAAAGCTTTGGAAGTGCTAAATACAGTAGCAAAATTAGGTCGCTGGTTTTTATTATTATAATCCCTTTTCATTCAGCGGTTAAGAGAAGTTGAAATACTTACAACTGTCCGCTCTAGGTCCTGGCTCTCATGGGAGCAGTTCCCGCCGACCTGCTGTTGCTTCTGACACTCGAACAACTTGGACGCCGAGTATTTCTTCAGATTCTCAAGGGTCTCGAAGTGTACTTGCAACTTCTCTGTAACACGCCATGTAAAAGGCTACAACTTTTTCTTTACGTCCACCTAATGCGGCCTTTGGGTAATCGTCTGCCATAAATCTTACGTTTGTTGTAAGGATTCGCTTTTTATTTTGTTTTTATGTTACTACTGATGAAATCAGCTACGCTTTTCTAAATATAGATCAATGGTCTATCTTGACGTGTAGTAATTGTTTATAACTTCTATTTAATGTAATGTTAACAGTTGCAAAATGTTTAAGCATTCGCTTTTAAAGACTTATAAATTAAACTAATGAATACAGTTAATGTACAGAAACGGATAACATACTGTCGTAGATATAAGTCATTGTTTAAGATATATTATCGTGCATTGTTCGACGAAGACACCGGTAGGTAAACAAGGAAGACGGACCCAAAATAAATGAAGTCGGTTTGTAGGTTAACAAAGCTGGTGGATGTCCGTAAACAACCCGAATTAAATGTAAACAAAGTGAATTTAGTTCGAGACATTCGATAATAGACGACGATGTAGCTTGGTTTGTAGTAAAACTGTCTATTGTACGGACTCTCGTTACGCAGGTGCAAATTGTATAGATTTTCAGTAGGTTTTTTCTAGATATATCTTTTGCAGTGAAATGAGGATACAATACAAAATATAAATACTTTATTATACACAGGTACAGTATGCAAATTAAGAAATAACAGCAAATTTACGGGTATATTAAAGTGAGGATATTAGGGATTTCGTTAAATCCCCTAAAGGAGATATACGTGATATAAAATCACGGAAGAGGTCGTAAAAAAACATTACACCAAATGTTTTTACTTGTTAACTGATGGTTAGTAAGTTTTCCGGTGATCACACAGCGAAACTTGCCGTAACAAAGATCCCTGTTTCATGTTTCAAGACAAACGACTTTGTTATCTGATACATGATAAGACAATACAATACCTGGCAACCTCTGCACTCTCTGGTACCCCAAAGCTAAGCAAAGAGTAACATTCTCATCTGCTAACTGCAGGTTTTCTCCCAGAAGTTTAACGATGCTTTCCTTACAGTACGTCCCATTTCGTGGCTTGCGATCGTGAATTATTACCTGGAACGTTTTTAAGAAGCTTATATTGAAATCCAAGCTCAGGGATAATCGGCTATAAACTTCGGCAATTTTAATAGAAACGTTTATGCAAGTATTATTTATATTGCTGCGAGTTCTTGTTAGATTAGACAAACTAATCCATTGCCATAACAAGGGTTCGTGGTTAACCCGCGTTGGGAGAATTTAAGCCTCCATAGGACGCCAAAGTACAACAACTCTTATGTAACGTGATATTGTTATCATGGCTAATAGCTCTAGAGGCTATCTATTCAAAGACTGCTCTTGTCGTGAAAAGGCGACTCCATAGTGGTATTTGGCCAATCAATAAAAATACCACGTTTGCTAGAATAAATTGAGATAACAATACCTGAAAGTAGAGCGATATCTGTTCAAGGTAAACCGTCATGTAGTTGATCGCTTTATCTGCTTCGTTTTTCATGAGGAGTTTAATTTGGGACACGAGTGTGTCCATGTCCTCGTGGGACTTCTGCGTTCGGACCTGAATATCCGCAATTAACGCCCGGTATCCGTTTATTAGGTTATCTTGGAAGTCCGTCGTCTGAAAAGGATTTTGATAGTTATGTAAGTATGTAAGATTGTGAGTGATAATTAAATGATTTTGATAGTTCCCAGTACTAAAATTTAGCACATTTTTTATGAAGAAAGAGAAAAATTTTTGGCAATATTTCTTTTGTAATACAATGACAAACAATTTCTAAAACCAAAGTAACGCAAAATACAATTTTAAAAAGAACAGCCCTTACTCATTGAATTTTATTCCCAGGTTTAGCGTAAAAGATGTACGTTAATGCTATCCCATTTAGTACATTTGGGTGAATCCCGTTTGATAAATGAATACAACTTTGCTCCAAGTAACGCAATCAATAAAATGTACCAGCGAATTATTAAAGAGAGATAATAAAACAGTTCTAAGGAATAGCGATATGAAGAAACTTATCATATGATACATAGTTATGGTAAATGTTCTTAAATAGTTTGGTTTGAATACAGTCGTTTCCTACTACTGCATTATACCACCCGTTCCACCATTAGTCAGTACACGATATTTTGATATTTTAGTGCATATGCGTCAAACCGCTATGACTACAAAAATTATAGAAGGGTGAACGGGAAACATCGTCCATAATCCAGCAGGAATCAAAATCAATCGTTTTAGCGTAAGTGAGTAGGGAACACCCAAACATCAAAATTATAAATTGAATGGAAATACGCATTAGGTTAACAAAATTAAATTGGTTACATTCGTAATATTGTAGGTAACTCACCTGCAAAGTGACGATGAAAAAAGCGCAGAAAACAACAATCGTATCGCGATTCATTGCCATGGTTCATACACTTCACATTTCAACTAACACAACACTTCAACGATTGTTCTGTAAATGCTTTACGAACACAATTCAAAACAATCCTTCATTGAATTTCAGACAGTTTTTTCTTTGTTTAAAATATAACGCGTTAATTTTAAAATTTCACTACGTTTCGAATTCTTGAAGTTGATAAGATAGCTCCTGTTGATAATTAAAAATCCGCAAGTATGTAATATAACAAAGTGTAATTTTTCAATATTGTCGTTCTCAAGATGTTAGGTCTATCGGTCTTGACCGAGTTAAAATCGTCGAAGAACTGATTGTTTCTTAGTAGCTTCTTGTTGTGCCTTCGATTGTTATGATTATGCTCTAACCACTACAGTTACTGTAGTTTGTTTATATTTACCGATATATAGAATTTCTGAATGAAATTATCATCATTAATAGAGAGTAAATATTGACGTCATGTTCTTAGAATTTTATTTTGATTTAGTTTGTTTAATCTTCTAGTTCGAATTGTTTTTGCGGATTTAAATGTCAGTGTTTTGGATTGTTAATAACAGATATTTATTAACATTTTGAACAACGACCCAATTGTATAGAAATGTAATTAGGTGATTTTCCGAGAGTCCCTACAAAATCTTGTTATTCTGTGCTGTAATGATATAGGTATGGGTACTATAAAAAAAAGTACATACCTAACAAAGTCATGTTTGTACATTGAAGCTGTTCTCAAACATCCGCTTGGGTTCTATATGGATGAGATGTTTCTGACACCATAATTATTCTTCTGTACCTACCTATATTATTTTTGTATGTTTAACTTTCTTACTGAGTTTTACTTTTCGAAAGCCTATCTGTCAACTTAAAACCTACATACATTATGTTTCATTAAGATCGGTTTAATATTATTATCTACTAGTACATATTATTAAACGCGCTCAAAAGGTTAGAAGGTCCTTGTAAAGTGGTTTTAATTATTTTCTCTAGTAAACAAGTCTGTCCTATCCGAATAATAGGGGTTGGCTTTTTGGATATAGCTTCCAACGTAGTTTAATCGCAAGATAATTTTCACCTCAGTATTTCAGAATAGCGCCATCTGTTTCATTTTGCGCGATCTATGGTCCTGGATTGTAGCTTCATTATTGTGTGGACTAAACAGTTTTTCGCGCAGCATGTTTCAGTTGTGAAACATAGATGGAACTACTAGTATTCACGATAAATTTCTTTACCGTTGAACCAGTGATATTTAATTGCTTAAAACGCTTGTAATTACAAAAAGTCGGCATGCCTAGTATTCGAACTCCTGACCTCCCCCGGGTAGGAGGCCGAAGTTTTTGTGATATTAATAATCAAAAATTGGCATATAATATTGTCAAAAAATATATAACTACACAAAATAGGTACTTATTTCGTCTATTTGGATTCATTTTTTTCTCTATCCTAATCTAATTATCTACGAGTATAGTCTAAGAATATGCGTTTATATTCTTAGCTTATAGTTTTCTTACAATAACATTACATGGGTTGATGTAATTTGTCAACTGACTCTAGTTATCAGTAGGTACCTACTACGATAAAAAAAAAACATAATAATGCTAGAAAACGTAATTTGATAAAATGTTATTTCAAGTGTTTTACTTCAAAGAAATCTTCAGGCAGTATTACATTCCGTTTGTAATTTTAGCTAATAATGATGTTGTGGGTGGGTGGGTACATTTCATTCTTCTGAATAATATATTTTACAATTCCCATGAACCTGGAAATAAGGAGCACCGCTCTGATCGCAGTCTCAAAGGAGTCCAACTATAGCATAGCTACAATCCAAAGTAATATAATCACAAGTTACACACATTGACATTATTTAACTTTTCTGACCTTTATAATCTGCGCAATCTGGTATGCCAACGTACTATTGATAGCCCTTAAGCTCTTTCTGGAATCCGGCTCGTTCGGGAGGTCGAAAATCGTCTAGCCTGCGTGATATACGATTTTATTGATTACTCTCGGAAAGGCTTTGTAGGCGGGCTTAGAATCAAAAGGAAGCTGCAGTTATTTTATAATTGTGTAATGAAATTTGCAATAGAGATCAAAGTGCGGTGACGCACGGCATGTGTTAATGTTCACCGATAGACGAAGTTAAGTTGTATTCGGCGCGGTCGGGAATTGGGTGGGTGACCGCTATTAAGGTTTATTTTGCAATCAGTCGCAAATGCGTTCCTACACTAGAAAGGCACGACTTGTAATATTTTGGTAGGCATAAAAAAAATTCTGAGGTTACAACTTATACATAGGTAAGGTATGATTTTTATTTTATTTTATAAACTTATAATAAATGAATAGTAATTGATTTTATTTCATTAACTAAAGGGTGTAGCAAACGTAACGGGATAATATACCGGACGAGACGGGGACGTGGCGTGTGTCGTTCATAACGAGAACGTGGTTTTAAAACATACGTACAGGGACGGGGATGAACGGTAAACGTGCTTGTGTTGGACCACATTTTAGCTTGTAACACGAGACGTGCCTCGTCCCGTCCGTTATCTCGTCGCGTTTGTTCTTATTTTGCTACTGTATTTTTAAACGTCAAAAAATCGTCCCGTCCGGCGCCTTGAAAACACGTTACGTATGCTACGACCTTTGATCTATAATTGTTTAAAATAACTAGTACCTGATTTTCTGCTTCTGTTTGTAATGTTGTTTTCTTTATCTGTTTCTTTAATACCCACGGGTTATCCTTCGTAATTTCGCTCAGATAATAGAGTAAATTGCTTACTATTACTTACTTTAGTCTAAGCAAACATTTACCCACTTTTAAGGGTAAAACTCGTAATGTAAGCGCTTATTATTTTGCGCTGTACCTTTCTGTTTAAGTTTTCATTGTACGTTTCAAAAGGTTGAAATGATTTCAGTATTCAACGATCTCTCCGTTCTAAATTAGTATCGTTTTAGTTACCACCATAGTTGCAAATACTGTGAAATATTTTTAACACAAAACGTTCTGAGTATAAAATAGCATTTATTAGCAGATTAAGAAAAATATTACTGTTACAAATCGTTTTCATCAGCTTAATTTTCGTTTTAACTTCACAATCAGAATAAAGGACCACGGAAATTCCGCTCAAGATTTAACATGTTATAATAAATTGCTAACATTTGTTGTTGAAATATAACTCATTGTGACCACGCGCATTCAAGTTAATGATATACATAAATGTTGTACGGTTAAATTTAAACGGCGTGTATAATTTTTCATTAGAAGTTAATTACGTTTTTAATAAATCTATTAAAAACGTCATTGTCAGAGTCCGCACATTTCTGGGTGTAGCAGTCAGTAAATAATCGACAAAGTTTACCAATGTGGTGCGGTTGAGGGTAGCCGATAGTCGAACTGAAATAAGGTTTAACTGAAACGCCCAGATCGTTGATTTATTATTATTATACTTTTTATTGCACCATCAAAATATACAACAGTTTTACAAAAAAAGCTTACAACAGATGTATAAAAGGTGGTCTAATAGAAAAGTAGGGGGTACGAGAAATTACAGGAAAGGAAGGGAAATAGTAATTTTAGATCACACAAGTTTATTTGCTGTCAAAGTAATTTACAATGTATCATATTTATGTACAAGAAAATCCACAGTACCAATCGGCATGTAATATTGTTATATGCACGTTAGACATATTCAAAATAACACAAATTAATCAACGAAACAATTTCGAAAGCAGACGTTCGGGCATGCTTTGTTAAACCACACATCATCAATTGAAAATTAATAACAGTGCAGGTGTCCATAATCCAATGCATTCTACATGCGTTAGAACAGAACACATAAGGTGAATATTTCGAAGCTGACATGCCAGTGTTCCAATTAAGGAAATGTTGGCGAAATGTTGTTAACGTTTCTTTTTTCGTTTGACAGGAATTGCGATTGTGTGGAAGAAATGTTCGACATTTGAAACGGCAATATGACAAACCTTGTTCTGTTATGGTAATCAGATGCATTCGGTATGCGGTAGGAGAATGAGTGTGGACATTCCGCTGCTTGCACCAATCGGTCGATTATCGAAAATGGTACTGCATAAAAACTCTGCTTAAGAGGGCTGCTTCGTTTCGCATCTCTTGATTCTACATTCTAACATTTTCAATGATTGTAAAAGTCAAGTTGTTACTGTCAAGAATGTTAATGAATCACATTTATGTATGTATGCTATGTATGCTCCTATGAGGGAGGTTCTATGTGCATGTAAGTATACACCATCATATTATGTATTGCTCGCGGATTGTAGCAAAGTAGATTAGACGTAGCTTTATAACAATGGATTTCCGCAAAGTAACGTCTGATACAATTTCAAAAATCACATTTTCAAAAGTATGGCTAGACTTCCTTGAAAATGTTAGTACGTGCGAGTGAGAGAGATGCGGCGGAACGTGACAGCCCTCTTAACGTATTCTCCTTGTTTGTCGTGCAGCTCCAACCAATAACGTTAGATGAGAAATAGTTTGGAATGGAAACACGTTGAAAATATTTTTTGTAATTACACGGACATATTTTGACGGAAGGCAAAGCGTTACATGAAACCTATCAGGTCCGAAAAAATAGTACATCAGAAGGCCATCGGTGATTGAAATCGCAAACGTATTCGCGAAATCCATACTAGGGACAATTTGGTGACGAGTTTGGTAGTTTTTGGACTTACATTTGTAAACAAAGCAGATTTTCACTTAGGTTCGGTAATTGATATAAGCGACTAAAATTTTATGAAACAATGAAAATTCTTATAAAACAACCAAGATAATCCGGAAACAAGAACCAAGGAACAATGGTAACATTGAAATTGAATAATTCTCTAGACAAACCCAGAATGAAGTTAGAGTAATTAGGAAAATATTCACCTCAATCAAATGACGTCTGCCAAGCCAACAGTCTACGTCCATGGAGGCTATAGAGGGTTATCAATTAATTAGAAAACGGAAATTAAACGGCACTAACGCTTAACGAACTGATGACGGGCAACTTGTTGGTTGTTTGATAAATCTTAAAAGTTATGGAAGTATTAGATTATAATTATGATTTATATTGTACCATTTTATTTACGAAAACAAATATTATCTTTAAGAACACCTACTTTAATATCAAAAATGAATGTTTGGTACATGACCCGTGCACACACCGGGCTCTCCCACTACTGGAACACCCATGTGTTGATTCGATGGTTTGTCATTATTTCAAGAGCATCAGATCGACGTGATGTCCTGCATAGATGTAGTAGTAACAAGCTCGAGACTTAGGCTAATTTTTACATCAAAAAATCTTCTAAAGGGGTAGTATAAGGGAAGAAAGTTTGTATGGAAAAATACGAGCAATGTCATATTTTTCTATAAATTATGTTTACCGACGGTTACTTTAACATTAATTAAAATTAAGTGATGAATGACTGTTTAGTTAAGAAATATTTTTGCTTATAAATCTTATTTAACTTCGGGTACTACTTAAAACTTTGTTTAAACAGCTGTCTTATTAAACACCACAGGAAAGTTACAAAATGGCGGCAATGAAACAGCTGACTTTATAGGGTGACATGCAGTAGAGTTTTAATGTTTGTTTGGTCGAAAAATAACAAAAATACCTGTTTCAGTTGGCCGTTAACATTTAAACTTGACGTATAGTAGGTACATAATTACAGATTATCAAAATGACGCTTTCACTAATTCATTCGGTCTTGCATTCGGGGTTCCCATAATATACATTTTCGTTGATTAACTAATGACATCCTAAGTAGTGTTCATATGTAAAAAAAAGTTAGGGATTTATTAACGTTCAAAACATTTGTTAGTTAAATAGTTACTATGATACAGGCGTGCAGTTGCTTATCATGAATAACATTTTTAATTGGATGATATACTTGGGATATACAAACAATTTACGTAATTTCAATGTTCACAGAAAAAAAGGTCAGCTGTCGTGCAATTCGTGTGAGCACACATATATACATATATTTATTGCATTCCATTTCTCCTCTAATTTGCTGTGCCCTACAGGGTCCATGATGACTGTAATATCTACGCTTAACCACCTATTGTAACAAATATCATGGAATGCAATAAATATATGAATGTGAATATGAACATGAGCACGTGTAACGAATTATTCGGATGGTAGAGCGTGTATTGCATCCGGCTTATAGTATCACGCTCACATCCTGTGTTTTCAGGCCCAAGTACGGTCGAATATAAAGAAAAGTATAGCCTCCTTCAAGAGAAAAAGTATACTGTGTGCGTGTGTGAATATAATGTTTAATACTGGTCTTTTACCCTGCCGTGGCAAATGCTTCCTGAAGGCAGACAACGACAAAAAATTAGTAGGTATTCTTTTAATCAAAACCTGATTGATGTACGGATGGGGATGGATGGATCTCACTCACTCACACAAAATTTAATGGGTGAAACTCAGATTACACACAAATAGGTAGATACGGTACGCTCATACATCGCATTGTGGCAAAATGGGCTAGATTCAAATACACGTAAACACGCACCCACACAATTACTATTATTGAATCGTGCACATTTAATAACTAAAACAGGGACAGTGGGACGTACTCAATATGAATTCCACTATGCTGTCGTATCGCATGAAACAAGATCATGCTTCGTGAGTGACTAAACTAAAGTATAGGTCATGAGATCACTCGCGATAGGCAGGTAACGTATCTACCTTTTTTGAACTAACCTAAGCCAGTGACTCTTACTTCAACCGGCATATAATTTACGGGCTTGAATTTATAAATAACAGGTATAATTTCGATATTTATGGAAATTACTTTGCGTATTGTGTAGCATGGAACAGTATAAGTATTAATAATGTCTTTTACATCAACCGTAACCCCCATAATGACATCTTGAATTGAATTGCCCCTCGAATCTTATTGCAAACCTCGCAAACCACGTAAGCCTGGCTCGATTGTCCGCCTTATCTGCCTGTCTTGTCTTGTTATTTTCTGGTGCTCTTTGCCTTAATTAACTATTGCGCGCCATCCTCCTTATAGGGCATAATTATTCATTTTAGAGTAACAACGAGATTTTATTTTAATTCCTTAGCATAATGTTATAAGATTTCCTGTTGTATTAATTATTTATATACGCTCTCGAATCCTTTAAGCGCGCAGACTTTTCCATGCTATGCTTGGTCGATAAACTGAGTGTAGTATTTTACAGGCATATAACTTTATTAAAGTCAGAGCCGCATGTCTGGGATTTGAACCTCAGGAGAACATCTAAACCTGTGTAAAAGATGGTAGGCTCAAAATAGAGCACTTTTTTGCCATGTACACTGAAATAGGGATCCGTCCCGGCTGTTATCATTTAGATAGCAGTGCCTTGCCTCACTTAGGCCTTTGGGCGTGGTGCCTAAGTAAAGTATGGTATGCCAGATAAGGGCTTGAATAGGCGTCAGTTTCTTCTGCGTACTCTTTTGAGGCACTCTATACAGATATGGAGTATTATTTGACCTTTCTTATAGAACAATCATGATTTCATGAAACATGAACTTGGAACTTTTGGAGTCTAATACTCTGACTATAAATCCGGTGAAAACAAAAAGAGGTTCTATACTATACCTTCTATACTATTCTACACCTTGTCACACACAAATGTTTAGTTTAAAACCTTTAGTTATGAAGATGAATTTTGTACTTGGATATAAAAAAAATTACAACGGTAAAAACAGCTTGTAACATTTTTCATGAATAATAAATGTAGCAGTCAATTATACAATATAATTACTCCATTAGTCAAAATAATAAGTATACAAACTCCTGTGAAATTCAAATTGCCTTCATCAGCAAACTAAATGCTATTAAGATTAATTAAATTTCTAACGCTTGCCCCGAAATTCCGTGGATAAAATAAGGGCAGAATGAGCTCTCAATGTTCTCTCAATTTCGTTTTTTGATAATTCAATATTGATGAAGGTTAATTTCTGAAAATGTATTTATTTCTCAGGAAAGTATTTACTTTAAATAATTTGTGTAGGTACGTCTCGTATGCTACTATCACCTGGAACTTTGATAACAGCAGTTTTTCTGTGTTCGCGTTTGCGACTTATATAACGATTTACAAGCAATCTATGTATCGATCACGAACGTTAGTGTATCGTCGACGTAAACGTATACTTCGCCTATACGGCTTCGTATTGAAGTTGTCCTGGGTCGAACATTAGACTATGCCTTGAACCTCCATGACCTTCAATGACTACAGCCCTTCTCATTCAGGGAGGAAATCCATCTACAATAGTAGTCCAACGATGGGTAGATTATGAAACGTAAATAAAAGAATAAAAGGACAAAAGACATAAAGCTTTGATATAATAAATGACTAGATATTGGGTACATTTCAATGTTTATTTATAATAAGGCTTCGGTCAATCCCTTTGAGACGGACCCTGGAGCTTTTTTGCCAGTTTACTAATAAGTGGAATAAGAAAAACAACTTGTAGTTTTCATGTTTTATTTGTTTTAAAGCTTCTTTCTGAACATGATGCAATAATAAAAACATAATATCAAATATTAATTCCTTTTCAAACTCGTCTGTCTTCTTACCAATAAATTAAATTGGTGTGACTGTCTGTGATATTAAAATTAAGCTCAATAATTAAATGGAATATGCTATTTATATGAAAGCTAAACATAATCAACTGTTTTTAGATTTGTTTGTCGGTCTGCGTTTTTTTTCGCGAATAGATTCCGAAACAGATGAATGGATTTTTATGCAGTTTTCAGGGATTTTAGATGGTACATTAACTTACCCTGTATTTTATCAATATCTCAAATGGTTTTTTAGTTAAAACCCTTAGCGACTATACCCTTAGGTAGCAATAACCTCTCGAACGTTTATTATAAGCCTTCTCTAGCTCTTGAAATTTTATACATTAAGCAACGTTACTTACTTATACCCTTAACATCGATTAAAACTTTCCGGTTCCCTTACTTACCAACACAGAATCTTCTCGATACATTAAAATACTTCTCATGCAACTCTTTGCTTTAATGGTTCATAAATAATAAGCAACAACAAAGTAACAATTTATTTAGAAAACATAATAACTCTGACATTATCACTATTATTATTGAATGAGAATAATATATACAAGTTAAAATATATGAGAATTTAATACCTATTACAATATAATAAATACGTAATATAAATAAGGCAGGTATATTAAAAAAGTCATCAGGGATCTGAATGTCCATGATATCGTCGGAGGAAATGAGCTGTGACTCTTGTTTCAAAGGTGTGTCGTCTAATTTATTTACATGCGGAAAATAATTGAAAAATAAACAACAGTTTAAGCATCACTTTCGTAATCACAACTTCCTTAACGACCACTTTTCTAAAGCGCCTAATCAATGTTACGACTATTTTATTATTTCATAGCAAATTCCCATATTGGCAATAAATAAACTTGTCATATCTTTTTTGAATATTCATTTGGGATCAACTAGCTGTTAGTAAAATGTGTCTACAAATTCCGGATTTTTCGTAACGAATAAATTGCAAAATTCCATTGGCGTAAAATAAACGAAGCATATTTATAAAGTTGCTGCGTTTAGGCAAACATTTAACACTGCAGCGTTTTAATATGAAAACATGTTAAAAAACTTTAAAAAATGTATTTTTCCCCGCCAAGGTCTTCTGGTAGTATAAGACAAAAGGGTTGATCACTGAGGCAGCGTGGTCCAGGCTCCCTCAGCTATGAGAATGTACCTATAAAATATATTATTGTCTTGAAGAAATCGCTTCTTAGCGATAAGACCGCCGTTTGTATATCCTATTATTTTTTTTTCGTATCGTGTATGTGTTGTGTATCGATGGTGTACAATAAAGTGTAGTATTATTATTGTTATTAATGAGCTAACAGCATTAGGACATCTATTATTACTGAGTCCAATACTGAAGAGGGCATGTCGTGACTTTAGATAAATGTGAAATAATAATAAAATAAAATAAATGAAATAATGAGGTTTAGAATGACTTCATCGTTTAGATTACTCTTTAGGCGGACAGAGTTATAAAAATCGTAACTTTTTCCTCCGCTTTAGGGGATATCACATCTGTGTGTTAGAGTGAGAGGCACACGTGGCTGCAAGCCATCAGCTCGGTTCTTTTTAAAATCTAGTGACGCAGTTTTTTTTTGTTATCAAAGTCTACCCCGATTTCTGTCGAGATTCTTCGTTATTTTCTTCGCTTAATTTTGTTTTAACAATGTCATCATGTGAAGGCATAATGCTCACCGTAAGAACACCTTCCCAATTAAGGCTCCACTGAAAATCAGCGCTGCAGCATTGAGGTGAGTGGACGCCTTTTGTGGCGGGAGGTGCAGCATCACAAACAGATAATTTTAAGTATTTCGTTTTGTTTTAAAATTATGCTGTGTATCCTATTCCGAATATTTTTTTTCTATTTCTCCATTTCTTTTCCTTTTAGTTTTTGGATCTAGTCTACCATTCCCACTTGCAAAACTCATCCTGTAGAAATTCCGCCAAATAAAATTATCAAGACTTAATTTAGCCAGTCTGCAGACTGCCATAAGGCATATTATCGAGTGAAAGAGCCATTTAATTAATCCATTTGTGAGTGAGGAATCAGCGCAAAATGCTTTTAAGTTGCATAGAATCTTATTAGCTTTAGTGATTTCCGCCAATTTAAATGAACGATTTTAAGTGTAGACAGTGAATTGTTTGAAAGTTCTCATCCATCCTTGTTACTAACATATTTAGAAACAACTAGGAGGAAAACCCTATTTATTGAAAAAGAGTTTCTTACACCCATACACATGACTAACAGAATCATTCAAATCAAAGGTACACACAAAAAAATATACAGCCGAATTGATAACCTCCTTTTTTGAAATTGATTAAAAAAAACATTTTACACGGGCAGAACCGCGGGCAAAATCTAGACTAGTTGATATTGAAGCAACTTCTCGATGATTACGTCATCGTGACCAACTAGGTCGGTGGTTGAAAGGAAGTTTCTGTTAACGCGGTTACGAGGGATGAGATAGTGCGAGCACCCAAGCACCCTAACTCGATTTCCTTTCATGTTGAACTTGCAATAATATTACTATGCGCAGTGCAAAGTGCAAATATAATATAACTCTGCATAACGTTCCAATTTCCGCCAGTTATGGACAACTATGTATGCCATAGACGTTGTAGATTTCGAACACACAATATTATAAGTAGGTAAGTCATTGAGATGGTTGAGTACGAAAAAAATATAGCCACTTATAAATGTCTCTCTTTTCGAAGCTAGCTCTGAAAGTCGGTGGATTTTTTAAATTTAAATCGTCGATGTTTCAACATTTCACGCGAACGAAGTCGCTGATAAATACGATACTACAAAAAATTCGAGGGTTAATATTTATTTATTTTAACGATGAGAAAAAATAATCTAAATAAGACAGGAAAACAGACTTCCTAATGGTGAGCGGACGGCACTGTTTCCTTTGGATATGTAAGGACAGACGTAGGTATCCCAGTAGACAGTGCACCATTTTAGACCATAATTTTATTATGTAATGCACAAATGTTTATCGTTTTAGCGTCCGAAATTAGTTGATCGACTGTTTAATTCATCTGGCTAAAAGCAATTGAAATTCAAAACTGTTAACCATAGATCTAATATTTAATTTTCCGTACAAAGCGTGGCTAAAATACAAAGCGAAATAATTAAAGAGAACGAATTGCATTTGGTTGTAAATTGCTTTGAAGAACAATCTTTTGATGTATAGAGAAAGACCCTGGGGACCTTTGTTAATAAGAATGTTGGAAGAAATTTTTTGAAGATTGGCAATAGAACATCGTTTGGTTTGTTTGTTTAATTTATTTTCATTCGTATTAGGAATAGCATAGCCTGCATGCCGAAAGTCCTCTATGCTGTTCTCAAGGATGGTTGAACTCAATCCCAAAACTGGCAAGCTGAACCCCGATATCTGATCTAATCTATCTAAACGAAACCTTTGGTGTTCACATTCTTATTCGTATTCTCATTCTGAGATGCGACCGTAGTCGAGTAACAAAGTGAACGGAACTTGATTGATGTTGATTTCTATATCGGAAAAGGATTTAACTCTATCTAATGAAAAAGCATAGCATAGAGAATACTAATTGCTGTATTGCTAAATTGGTGGATAGTGCGGTACCATAGAGAATGGTATATGGTACCGCACTATCCATCCATATCCACTTAAATGTTCTTAGATAGACAATATAGCAGACTATATATCGTTACAGGTTTTCACATCTAATGGGTAAAGTTACGTCACCGAATTTCCCGTCTTGCAATGTTGTTGATAGTGTTAACATGTTTTCTAAACTGATTACGGACTGTATTCTAAATTCTAATTTTAGGAAAAATATTAATTTAAAATGCAATTTCATGGGGTTCTGTAATAGTTTTCTTGCAGATCCGTCATCGGATGATGTAAGAAAACTTTATAAGTTAATTGTAAGATAGTATAAGCTGTAATTTTAAAAATGTGTCCCCTGGTAGTCATAATAAAGCCTTTTTCAATTGAATAAAAAAAGCAAAACAGATACTGTACGCTTTCGCAGTTAATTATTTTATCTCTTCTTCTTAGATCTCTTCGATTTATTTCCGCTATGGCAAACGAAAGCGTCTAGCCATATTCTAATTAAAACGGAAAACATAAGGTACATAATTCTGCCTCTCCGTACAATAAATAGAAGATCGGTAATATTTTCTTAGAAAGGGAGATTTGTGGTGGCCTGAGACGTTGTTGTTTTTAGAGATATTTGTTTACCCCGATTGTACATTTTGTTATCCTTGATAAACATGGCAGAATATCGTTTTCAAGTAATCCGTAACAATATTTTATTACAACAAGTTTCGATTGTTTTTGTGCCCTTCTAATACATTATCTCTTTTGTGCTATTAATGTTTTCCTGATATAGAAAAAAAGTATTATTTACTCACACGCTATTTGCTGGAGCGCGGAACAATGTTTTAATAGCACTTTCCGTTCACGCTATTAGATTCGCCCGAGTTACTGATAAACTTCATATCATTTCTATGAGTCTCTGTATTACGTCGTTACGTTTACATCTAAAATATAAAAGTCCTTTTAAAACTGAGACGAAGGATGTTATCTATCGCCGTTGGTTCAAGGGCAACAATTAGTCTTGGAAAGACCGCTAGGAGAGAACCATATTATTCTTATCGCCTTAATCCCACCCTTCTAATCTATCTATTGAATTGGATAATACACTATATTATCCTGATAGGAACCCTGTGGCTTCATTCGTCTTTGATCACCACGCTCCGCGTAAAAGATTGGTTATGGACCAGAGTAAGTACCTCCAAGTCCAACGTTGCACAAACTTACAGTAATGTAAAGTAGAATCCACACTCAAGTTTTACACTCTCCTTACATTATCTGCTGCACATGTATCTCGGCGTTGGATTATTCAGCATTGTGTCGGTATTAAAGCTTGCGTACATTACGTTTGCCGATATCCCTATGTGGTATCTGGTGCAAATACAATTTTACGACCTGCATATGTGTGATGTGTTGTTGCGTAAATAAAACGCACAGGTTTTCTGAATTTCATGTTCGTTGCTGTGGCACAATATGGCAGATGTGTGCTGGGAGACAATCTGCTTACATTACAACTTGCACATGCGAAACGTATATCGGTCTTGCATTATTCAGCACTGTGTTGATATTATTGCTTGCGTAAATTGCCATATCCTGGTTTGGTATGTGTAGGGTACACTAAAGGTTTTGCACCCCTGCCAGCTCATAAATGATTAAATTTTTAATCTTATTTAAATCTTAATCGTTGAATAAGTTGATATGCGGCTATTGAAATTTTCACAACAACAATGAACAACAATAATAATATAATAAATAATAAATATCCACAAAACTATTTAAGACAATATAAAACTGGCATTTAAAACTATTTGCTTCGTAGCAAAGGAGCTTTATGTTTAGTATTTAAAACAGTGTAGTCGACACAGCATTAGTGACGATATAGTTCAGCTGGTTAACAAAGAACTTCTCTTTATAATTAATCCTCGCTTTGATGTCTCTCGAATAATGTTGAGAAACATTTTATTTTGTTTGCTAAGAGTAAACTCTCAAGTAATTACGAAAAACATAATTGTGCTGCTAATGCAGGTTACACTTATACAAGAGGCGACCATCTCAGTCTTCAGGAATAGCAACACATTTGTGACCAGCTTCAAACATGACTACTAAAAACCGCTACCAACAGGACTATCACTAACATCAACTAACAGGACTTACAAACACTAACAGTCCTTTTTCCCACGGTGCTTATACTAACGAATACTGATTAACTAACATCCTATTAATAACTCATACTAACTGCATTAACATCCCTAGTTCCTTTTACGGTCCTGTTCGAGGTTTGTGTCAGATGTCATAAGCGGCAGCGGGTGGGTGTAGCTGGATACTCGTTTGTTATCTTATTGACATGAAAAAAACCTATGTCGTAAATAGTTACAATCGTGAGTATGTATGTATTATAAAGAAGGGATGCAGCCGTCCTGTTCTGCAAATGTTTCTTAGACCTAATTATTTTGACGTTAGTTAGATAAATTATTCGCAAGCATCGCTTTACTATGAATAGTTGGCCACTTTAAAGCAGGTCTCAGTACGAAAGACAGAACAGATGCTTTACATTCCACGTGAGGTTACGAGGACCTTTGAACAGTAACATGCCAGTCAAGAGATGGCGCTTTGAGAAAGGTTTAACATTAATATTTTACCTGTGTTCCTTTATGCCAGGAATTTCGCTTAAATTGTTCAAATTATTTAATTTCCAAGGCTCCAGCTTACAGTTTCGACCTTTTCGACGCTTTTGACTGCGTTTCATTTTGATCTCTGATCGTTATTAATGTGATTTATTTACCGGCAATTGCATTCGTTCTTACGACCGCTAGGCATATTCGCATCGATGTTTTCTGCCGAAGATTATTAGCAAGTCGTGTTTGTTAATTCACGTTTCAAAAGAATTTCCTTATCCAATTCCTAGGTACCGGTAAAAATATTTTGCAAAGGTTCTAATGTAGGTCAAGTTTATATCTATGTCAGGATGGAAACCAATCAGTTAAAACCTATTAATATTTTAAAGGCGAAAGTTAAATGAGTAAAGTTATAGGAGCAGAGATAAAGGGATGTTTGTAATTCAATCACGCAAGAACTACTGAACGAATTCCCTTTAACCTTGGAAGAGCTTAAAGGAGTTTTTTTTAATCGTCTCTTATAACGTTAGAGTAGGCGTAAAATGATTTCGCACGGTCGAAACCGTGGGTAAAGACTAGTGTTAGTAAATTACTGAGTTGATTTTATATCGGTAAAGTAGAAATTCGCAACACGGGTTTACATAGGGTGTCAAAGATGATTTAAACAATCAACCTCAAAGGGACAAAACAAGGGTACCAATCCTGTAACTTCATTTAATTTTCATACTCAAAATAGGACTTTGATTGGCCGTCTTGCTCTTAACGGAAGATTGATATAAAGGGGTGCGGGATGGAATAAGCTGGGGCTCGGCCTTGGCTAGGGTGACGTACCCGCTGCTTAACAAACCATACTTTTGAAGAAAGTCGACAACAATCGAAAAGAAAATTAGAATATTAGTTGTTTAGTATCCGTTGGAAGTACCACTGTGTAGTAGCAGTTAGGACGTTTGTTATTTATTCCTGTTAGTAAATATAAGTAATCGTTTATATTTGTCCTATTTGAAGTGGGTCACAAGTGCGTTGCTTCACTGAGGACTGAGATGGTCACCTTCGGTATAAGTGTAACTGGCATCACACCTTTCCGACCAGAACACAATCGTTGAAAAACAATTATTCCACGGCAGAAATGGGTGTGGCGGTGGTAC